>ML821879.1:29817-73340 GCA_009831015.1 Picea engelmannii
TTCCTTGCTTCTGACCTAGTTGTTAGACGTAAAGAAAGATGATTCCTTGCTTGTGACCCAACTGTTAGACGTAAAGCAAGATGATGTATACCTTGATTCTGACCTAGTTGTTAGACGTAAAGAAAGATGTGACTGACACTGAGCTACCAGCTTAACAGCTGTGACATTGAGCCAGTGTACTACTGTGATGTGCCAGCTTAGTGCTGTGATGAGGTATCATTTTTATTGATACATATTGATGCAGATAATGATGGCATTCTTTCGAGAATGATGATACTGTCGATGAAGAAAAATTTCGATGACTCGTAAACATGCTAGCCAATGTTCCAAGACGATATTGATGATACTGTCCTCCTGATGCCACCGATGATGCAGACCTCTCTCGCCTGATGCTGTTGAAGAATACCCTTCTTGTTAATGGGAATGTTGAAATAATGTAACTGCAAAGAGTATTCTTATTATTATTGATATATTATTTATAGGATTAATCCCCATTGTGGATTAATCATGTCAGTAATTTTATTAGTACCAAATCCCCTTTTGCGGATTGGTCAATAGATAAATATAATAGGAAAAATAAGAAGTCGGCCCTAGCAGTTATTATTGAGACCTAGAATTAAATTAAAGGTGGGTTTTCCCACCCAGAGTGAGAGGTCGGCCCTGCCAGTGAAGACCCTTCACATGTGCCAGTCTTGTATATATATAGAGAGGCTAGCACCTCACTTTAACACACAACTCACTTGCTCATTCTTAAGAGGCAAGTTGTGACTTACTAGTTGGAGAGAGGGAGAAGAGTGGTGCATCTCTTGGAGAGGACTTTTCTGTATTGGTTTGAGTTATCTCTTGACATTGTATTGGCAATTTATGATAAGGAAGTTTTTGCTGGGTTTTCTTCCCCTAGAGAGTTTCCCAGGATAAATGCTATGTCTCTTGTGAATGTGTATTTCTCAGTGATCTTGTTCTTATGTTGCTATTATATATTAAAATACAAAGAACTATAATAATGGCATAAACATTAACATTTTTGGCCCTCACATAGATTTTAAGCCTATGATCATTTTATGGCTTATGGTTTTGACTCACCTCATGACTTGACACCAAGAATAACCTATCCCATGACCTTCATTACTTGAAATGTCACTATTTTCAATCATACCTTTATATCCTTGCCATGTTGTCCCTATGTTCGATTAAAGTTGGGTCAAATCATTCTTTTTGAAAAAGGGCGCTGCCAACTCACTAGGAGTTTCTGTAGCGCACTCCTTGTCCTTTATTCCTTGCCATGATTTGCCATTTTTTTGATGAGGTCATGATCTACCTTATTTTCAACACCATGGTTCATTAAAAGATGGATTTTAAGATTTGGTTTTAATGAGTTTGCTAATAGTTTCAAAGATTTGAATTTTCTCAAACTCGGCACTACTGAAACCACTAGTTCAGACCATTTGCATGAAGCACTACAGGATCAATTGCTAAGGCTGATTTGGAATATGAGGTGGTCGTGGTGGTAACCTAACTAGTTGTAGATCCTCAAATTGTCAATTAATCCTCCAGGTATTCCATGAGCTCCCTCCATTGCATAGCAAATTCTTGATATATCTATTGCCTAAGTTTTGGTAGTGATCGATGCTGCAAATCACTCCCTCCTTCATCCCTTTGCATCCATAATTTCCCTCTCACATACTTGCAACCATTGTCACTTGGTTTCCATCTATCAAAGATGCCAATTCATTCTTCTCCTGAGTGTTGAGTTCCCATGCAAACACCTGTTCCTTGTGTGCACACTGCACTACCGAAAAATGCTGCTGAAACCCCGCTACATTTCCCCTATTTTCCCTACTATTTGGATTGGAGTGTTACTTGTTGGTATTCAAAGATCCTTGCAACAATTTTACTTTCAATATATCATCACTCTTCATCTTGAGATATACAGATAATAAGGGGAGGGGAAATTTCACTACCTACCTTTCAAAAGCCATCAAAACATTGTTCTGTCAAAACAAGGTGAGTTATAGGAGAATCTTAGGAGAGAGAAACCATTATTTACTATCATTTTTAAATTGAAGTCTGCCTCTATTTTCTCCATTAGCCTTCACTATACCATAACCTTTGATCCCTTGTATTTAGACTTCACTATACCATAACCTTCACTATGGAGACACCTCAGAATAAGAAATCTCACAAGGGAGGAACTGTGGTCAGAATTGAACCCTCATACATGCACCTACTTGATGCAGAGCCAATGGTTAGGGAAGTTTTTCAAAGGGTGGGCTGCCTCTCATTTTTCCAAAACATGCAGAGGGGACATCCTAAAGTGGCAAGGCAATTTTCCTTACATTTTGATGGCCTTAAGACTAAGGTAGGAGACCTGGAGTTTGAGGTGTCTAAAGCCTCTATTGCAGCAACCACATGGATTCCTAATACTGGGGATAGATGGTTTAAATCCATGAATTTAAATGTTGCCTTCTCCAAGGACTTCCTTAAAATAGATTATCAGACAAACAACTTGTCCAAGGGAGTGCCTAGAAATCATCTAGTTGAAGATTTTGACAAGATGTTGAAGATCATCCAGAGATACTTTACATGTGAGGGAAGGTTTAATATGTTATACTAGTACCATATAAGGATTTTTCTTCATTTTACTGGTAAAGATGAAATGAGTTTTCCTTTCTACTTGTTGAGGAGCATGGGGAAAATGTCTGATAGATTCCAAGCCAACTCCAAGGCTGTGGACACTAGTGTTTTTCACTCTGGATTGATCAGGATATTGGTGATGGTAGAATTGAAGAAGAGGAAAATTCCTTGGGAAAAATTCATTGCTTCTTCTCACACGAAGTTGGACATATCTTCAAATCCTCAGTCAAAGATGCAAAGTCCTTTTCCATCTACTAGTACTGCTCCAACTGGAACAAGCGGGAAAAAAAAGAGAAAATCCCCTACTCAAGACTAAGAGGTCATAAAGGAAATTGAAGAAATAGAGAGGGAGGCTTATCATTCTCCACATAGATACTTTTCACCTCCTACTGCACCATAATTGGAAGAGGTCCCTTCATCCACTAAAGAAACAACCAAGAAGGGAAGAAAATTTCATTTCTCTTCACCTTATCCAGCAACTAGCAAAAAAGTCAGGAATCCTTTTACTAGATCATCAACTCTCAAGGGGGATGTTGAAGCACAAGTCCTACCCAAGGTTTCAATTCTAAAGAAAAAGAAAGATAACGGCAAAGGAATTGAGAAGCCTATTGAAGTGATAGATAGAGCCCCTATGCAGCAGAAATATGAAGGTGAAGCCATGAAGAAGCTTGTTGTGTTTATCAACATCAACACTCCACCTAGAAATTAAACCTTCAAAAGATTGATTAGACAACTCAGGGAGGCTAGGAAGGAGGTTGCTTGTTTGAAAGTACAAGGTTTATCTGAAAGAATTAAGATGAAGGAACTTATGGATACATGTAACAACACCCTTGATTTGGCAAGATTTGCAGCAAGAAGAGCCCAACCTCTCCATAAGAAACTTAAGAACCTCTATAGGAAAAACATAGGCTTTCAGTCTCAAAATAGAAAACTCAAGGCTGAGTTGCAACACTTCAAGGATGAATTTGCCTAGAGGAATTTGAATGTTCTGGTAGAATCTGCCATTGAAAGAGAGAAACCAATAGTGAAGAATGACACACCTGCAGTCAAGAAGACTATCCCTGTAAAGGAAAAATAGGTTGCTGTGATAGAAGGAAGCTCTCCTTCAACAAGGAGGAGTGTTAGGTTTATGAAATAATTGGGGGATATAAGCTCCATTTTTTAGAATGGTCTCTTTTTGCAAGATTAAGTGATCAAGGATGTATAATTTTTTCCACCCATACAGGAATCTATAGGCTTCTAACCTATCAACTCAAAGCTCTTTTTTCTCTCTAAAGGACTATTCTCATCATGTAGAAAGAGCACATACATTCCATAGCCATGGCGCTGCAAAATCATCTATATAGCATGTCCTACCATTTTTCTACCTAAAGTGCTATGAAATCTCCTAGCCGAAGTACATGGGAGTGCTACCAAATCTCTTAACCTGAACTTAACGATGGTGCTACAAATTCTACAACGATGTGTCACAGTGGTGCTAACAAATTCATTTTGATGATGGGCGCTACCAAATATGCTGGACCATTTTAGTGATGACGCTACCAATTCCACAGAGGTGATTTGGAGTGTGGTGCTACCAAATTTCACACAGTGATATACAATCTCAGTGCCATGAAAACTCTAGGCCTATTTGGATCTGCACTACGAAATGTGCAGAGTATTTTGCAAGGGTGCTACAGAAGCTTGCTACCCAATGCGCTACTGAATGGCGATACAAACTAGCACCTAGAATCAAGGGGTTCGAAATTATCACTCTTTTGGGTGGATGATGACATGGAGAATATCGAAGATCATAGGTAGCAACATGATGACAACATACAACCCCTACAGGACACTTGGCATGGAAAGGGATGCACATCAAGCGAGGCAATGTCATTTAAATCTTGTTGGATTGGTTGCCTACATGTTTCCTTTTTTATAACAGTTTGTTAAATATCTTTTAGCATAGGTGTTAGATTGAATAACTAATTTGGAGAATCCTATGGGAGGAAGGTGAGCTCACACCTCTATCTATTTCCTTCCCTTTTTGTTATAAATACATTCTCCAAATGATTTAGAGGGTTCAAATGGTTGAGTTGGGATCCCTTATTGTAATATTATGATAAAGCATACTAGTTCTCTGGTTATGTACTAGACTTGAGAATTTTTTATTAATATAAGTCAGTTTCTCTTATTCTATCTTGTTGCCTCTTATATTGAAGTTTTCATGATTGAATGTTTCATATGATATTGTTATAGTTGTATTATGATGAATGTTTGATTATAGTATTCTTATGATGTTCTTTAGTGTTCTTTAAACTTTGAATTTCAGAAGATCTTGTGTTTGAGTTTTTCCTCCTTAGGATGCTTGATGACCTGATGTCAATAGCAGACTTTTACATTTCCCTCACCAAAGTCTCCCTTCTATTCACTTTTACTCCCATTCACTAAATGAAGTTAATCAATACGTCAATTGCTTGTGCATGCTAGCCCAGATTTCTGATTTAAAACATTATTATCCCAAGTCTTGTCCATTTGATGTTTTAAACACTCATTTACATTTACACATAATCTGATGGGTACTGGGCTTATTCTCTCTGCAATTTGAGGGTGATTCCTAGTGCTAACATTCTTGGCATCGCTCTCAGGAAACGAATTGAAGAAATTTCCCTGGGATTGAATGACAAAGCATATTGATTCTAAAGGTGCATTAGAATTCAATACATTGAATATTTCAACTTGCACCTGGTGACTCCATTGTTTCAGCCATGGCTCCTAAAGGCATACACATGAGGTCAACTCCACAACTACCTTTGGCTACACCTAAAAATGACCTAGAGAAGATAATCAAGAAGGGAAAAGCTTCTCAAGAAAGTTTTTCTGTTGTTGTATTAGGTACTTTTGGTCAGTTGCATGATTCCATTCTTAATACATCAATTGTTATATCAAGCATTCCTCCTTTACCTTCTGCCGAAGTTTCTAAGAATTTGGATTTTGAAAATTTTCCTATTGAATACTCTTCTTTTGACCCATAATTGAAAGAATAAATTTTGAAATACTTGCCTCTCCTGATATTATGAAGTGGTTCAGAATTGAGAGTCTTGAACATTTTCCTACCTTAGGTTTTGCTACTCCTCCTCCTATCATAAGTTCTGTAGCCAAAGAGGAGGAAACCTCATTTCCCTTGCAGCCTATACCATCTTCTTCCAAGACTCAACCTTTTGCTGTGAAAATTGAAATCCCTCCTTCCTACATTCCTTTTTCTCCTAATTTTCACATAGTCAAATCTCCTTCTCCTCCTTGCTCTCCTATAGTTCAAAACCCAATGGCAGGTGCTAATGCTCCTAGAAATAGGATGGCTTCCATAGTGGTTGCTATATATTCCTCTCTTATCTTACCTCAACCTATGAATGCTCTCCTCATTGGATATTACCTAAAATACATGCCCAAATTCACAGGAGAAGAAGACATAATTGTTGAAGAACATCTCGCTGCCTTTTATAGTTATGTAGACAATCTAAACATTGAGAATGAGGATGTGTGGATGAGAGTCTTTGTCCAAAGCCTTGATGGTGAGGCTAGGAAACGATTTAGGGGTTTGACTCCTGGATCCATTGCTGTGATTGAAGCTTTAGACGATGCTTTCTTGAGACAGTTGGGGGATAAGAAAGATTTTTTGTATTATATCACAAAATTTGGATCCCTAAAGAGGAAAGAAGGAGAATCTATTTCTAACTTCTCCAAGAGGTTCAATAAAATGTACAATAAGATTCCTGTTGAGATAAAGCATACATAAACCTCTGCCAATATCACCTATGCTAGTGCTTTTGAACCTTCTTTTTTCCTTCTACTAAGAGAAATAACATCTGCCTCCTTAGCTCATATGCAATATGCAACCTTGGAGGTAGAATCTAACATAGTGGCATTTGACAAACTTAGGGGAAAATCTGATAGGGACAAGAGAAAAAATAGAGTTGAAGCCTCAACCTTTGATTCCTCTGTTTTCCATCCTCAAGTTGATGAACTTACCAAATTAGTAAAATCACTTTTTGCTAATATGGAGAAGTTAAAACTTGAAGGAAAACATACCTATAGGAATACACAAAATGTTGATAATAGAGGTAACTTCAGAAGACCAAATAATGCTCCTCAGATCCTTCCAAGAGATCCAAGAAACATAGATAGGAATGATAAAAAAGTCCAAGCTCCTTTACAAAACAACCTTGTTGCTGATGAAGAAGGAGAGGATGAACAAACTGATCCTGGAATCCACTTCCTTGGTGACACCTCCTCATCCCCTCACTTGACCCAATCTGCATATGAGGAATCTGTCATGGATAATAAAATAAATGAATTGAGTAAGGGAGAGAAAACAAAAGAAAATCCTAATATATATAATCTGAGATCCAAAAAGAAGGAGGAAAAGACTGACACTTTTGATCAACCCACTAAAACAAAAAATTCCGCCAAGGATGTGGCAGTTGGTAGCACAGAAAAAGATGCAGAAATCCCTCTAGATTTGGTTAAGAATCCTACCCCATAAGTCAAGGAGATTTTGAAATATCCATCTTCCTTCACCTTTGAAAGTGAGATTCAAAAAATCAAAATCCCTGTACCTTTTTTGGAGCTGATAAAAAATGAGGAATTCAAAAGATATCTTTCCAAAATGTTGCAGCTCGAACCCTCCTCCAATTCCACTGATTCATCCAATCTTCAAGATGAAAAACCAACAGTCATCTTAGGACCTTTGATAGAAGATAGAGATGATTCATCCCCTCCCTTCTATACATCACTGAACATTCACGATAAGGTGTTGCATAATTTCTTGATGGACTCAGCGACATCTCACAATCTCATGCCAAAACAAATCATGGGTGAACTTGGATTAGAAATTAAAAAAACTTACTATGAATTATATTCTTTTGACTCTAGGAAAGTGAAGTGTTTTGGGGTCATCAAAGATCTGGTTGTGACCTTGTTTCAGTTGCCCATGAAAAGTGTGGTCATGGATATTGTGGTGGTTGATGTTCCCCCTAAGTTTGGTATGCTCTTGTCAAGATATTGGATAAAAATACTCGGGGTAACCTTGCATATACACCTTACATATGCGACCATTCCTGTGCTTGGGGGGGAACATAGAAGGCTTTACATGGAATCTCAGTTGGCTTACATCATCAATGATGAAGAAAACCCCACCAACCATCCTATTTTTTCACTTGAAATTGATTTAGGATCCAGTATATTGCAACTCACTGATGGTCTTAAACCTCCTCTTGAAATCAGAAAACAATCCATTACCCTTTGTGAAGATTCTCCTCCAAATACCTTTGTTTGGAAGATTTTTTTTGATGAGGCCTCTTCTAAGGAAGGTGTTGGTGTTGGAGTAGTCTTTGTTTCCCCTACTCAAGATACCATATCCTTGTCCTACAAGCTAGAATTTAAAACTACAAACAATGTGGAAGAATATGAAGCTCTTGTTTTGGGTTTGAGGGATGCCAAATACATGGGGATTGAAGAGCTATCAGTGTTTGGAGATGTTGAATTAATTTTCCATCAAATCAAAAATATGTATCAAGATAAGCACCCTAGGCTAAGGACTTACAGAAATGAAGTTTGAGATCTTTTTGACAGTTTCTTCTTAGCTTTCAATATCTCATTTATTCCAAGAGAGGAGAACACCATGGTTGATTCTTTGGCTGTTTCAACAAGCAATTTTAGAATCCCTTTGCCACCTAAACTCAAATATGATGTAGAAGTGAAGTATAGACCCTCTATAACTGACAATGTCAAACATTGGAAGGTATTTGAGGATGATCTTAAGATTAAAATATTTCTTGATACCGTTGATGAGTTTTCTGCATTACATATTGATCAAGATCATGATTATGAAAATAGCCCTCATGCTAATGTTTTTCTAAATAAAATTGCTAACCATCATATTGTTCAGTTGCCTAATAACCATATTCCAAAGGGACTAGCTCCTTTGGAGAGATTATTCGACATAAATGATGTGGCTGTAAAGGTTAAATGTTCAACTAATGATGTTGATGTGAATGAATGCAATGTGGGTACAAAGAAGGATCCTAAATATGTCAAGTTGTATAGCAACTTGTCAAAGGAATAAAGGGATGAATATGTTGAGTTGTTAAAAGATTTTGCTGATGTGTTTGCCTAGACATATGAATATCTGAGAACATATGACACAAACATCATTGAACATAATATTCCTTTGAAAGAAGAGACCAATCCATTTAGGTAGAAGTTGAGACAGATAAATCCTATTTTGTTTCCTATTATGGAAAAAGAGGTAAAAAATATTTTGGATGCCAATATTATCATTCCTTTGAGATACTCTGAATGGGTGGATAACTTGGTCCCAGTGAGAAAGAAGAATGGAGAAATCAGACTTTGTGTCGATTTTATAAATTTGAATAGAATCTCTAAGAAAGATAATTACCCCTTACCAAAGATGGAGCACATATTGCAAAGGGTGATAGGTTCATCTAGGATGTCTATGATTGATGGATTTTTTGGCTACAATCAGATCTCTGTCTTTCCTGAAGATAGAGAGAAGACAACCTTCACCACTCCTTGGGGCACATTTATGTATGCTAAAATTCCCTTTGGATTGATGAATGCATGAGCGACCTTTCAGCGAGCCATGGAAATTGCCTTTATTGGGGAGAAGGACAAGTTTGTAGACATTTATTTGGATGACATAACAATGTTCTCACAATCTGATAAAGAACAATATCATCATTTGAAAAAGGTCTTCTTGAAGTGCAGAAAATTTGGTCTCTCTCTAAATACTAATAAGTCATTGTTTGCTATGAAGGAGGGAAAATTATTGGGGCACATTTTATCAATTGAAGGGGTAAGAATTGATTCAAGCAGAGTAGAATCTATCCATACCTTATTTCTCCCTAGATCCAAGAAAGAAGTTCAATCTTTCTTGAGGAAAATCAATTTTTTGAGAAGGTTCATTTCAAATTTTGTTGAATTGGTAAAGTATATCACAACCATGCTGAGGAAAGGAAATGAGGTCAAATGGACTATTGAATATTGAAATTCTTTTGATCAAATAAAAAAGGGTTTGGCTGAAGCACCTGTGCTCATCATCCCTGACTACTCCAAGGATTTTCTAATATTTTCTTTTGCTTCATTTGACACAGTAGCAACTGTTTTATTGCAGAAAAATGAAAAAGGGTTAGAGAAGCCTATTGCCTTCTTTAGTAGAGCATTGAGGGATGCTGAAATAAAATATGACATCATGGAAAAACATGCCTATGCTCTAGTTAAAGCCCTCAATGCTTTCAGAGTATATGTGCTGCATTCAAAAGTTATTGCATATGTCCCTTCAGCCTCGGTGAAAAAAATTCTTATTCATCCTGACATAGATGGAAGGAAGAGAAAATTGATTGCCAAAATTCTCGAATTTGGTCTTGAAGTAAAGCCCACTGAATTGGTTAAAGGCTAAAGTTTAGCTAGGTTGCTAGCTGAATCAAATTGCAAATATTTGGGGGTTAATTTCATAAACATTAGCTCAGAGAATCAACAAGCTAAGTTGTCTGATAAAGGTTGTCAAGTCAGCCTTCCATTGGCAGAATGCACTTGGTACAAGGACATTATATATTTTCTACAAAACTTGCAGCCTCCTGATGGTTTGGAGAAGAACAAGGTAAGATCTTTGCAACTCAAATCAATCAAATACTATCTTATTTACCAAGTTTTGTATTGGAAAGATTCTTTAGGAGTGCTTTTGATATGTCTATATCCACAGGAGGCCCAAAAGATTATGTCTGATTTTCATGAAAGTTTATGTGGAGGCCATCACTTCTAGAGAACCACAACCTATAACATCCTCAGATATGGGAATTTTTGGCCTGGTCTCTTTACTGATGTTTGTGAAAAGATTAGAGCTTGTGTCAAGTGTCAAAATTTTTCTGGAAAGCAACAACTCAAGTCTTTTCCATTGAATCCTGTGGTAGCTTTAGGACCTTTTTAGGAGTGGGGACTAGATTTTATTGGGGAAATTCATCCTACTTCAAGTGGTCAACATAGGTGGATTTTGACTGCCACTTATTACTTTACCAAGTGGATAGAAGCCATCCCTATAAGGAATTCCTCCCATAAGGTAATCATTGGTTTTCTTGAGGATATTATGGTGATATTTGTTTGTTCGAGTATAATTGTTACTGATAATGTTGAATCTTTCAAGGCTGAACCATTGATTAGGTTTTGTGAATAGTATGGGATTACATTGGCTCATTACACCCCTTACTATCCCCAAGAGAATGTATTGGCATAATCCTCTAACAAGATCCTTATAAATATCATCAAGAGATTGTTAGAAGACAACAAGAAAGCATGGGATTCAAAGCTTAAATTTTCCTTGTGGGATGATAGAATGACAACAAAGAAGTCTCTTGGTGTCTCTCCTTTTCAGCTTGTGTATGGAGTTGAGGCTATATTTCCTTCTCATCTTTCCTTTCCCGTGGAAAAAATCTTTCAAGACCACCAAGGAGAACCCGATGATATGATCAGAAGGATACAACAACTGGTGGAAGTGCAAAATAATAGGGAGTAGATACTAGACAAAGCAAAGGAACATCAACATAAGATCAAGCATGCCTTTGACAAGAAGGTAAGCAAAGAATATTTCCAGCTGGGAGATCTAGTGCTCAAGTGGGATGCACCCAAGCAAGACAAAGGAAAACATGGTAAATTTGATTCCTTGTGGATTGGTCCCTTCAAAATTTCTGAGGTGTTTTCAAATAACACTTATACGTTGTAGAATTTGGAGGATTTTGAAGTTTTTAGTGGCCCTATCGATGGGCACTTTTTGAAAAGGTATTTTTCTTAAGCCATGAGTGGATTTCCATGTCATTGTAAAAATCATTTTTGTTTTATTTTTTATTGAATAAGTGATCCCATAGCCCTAGGATAAGGCACTAAAACTTCTTGTTCTTGGAAACTCACAGGGAGCATGCCATCCCCCGTGGAGCCACTGTTATCACGCTAAGTTGCCTTGGGTTTTTTATTCCTTAGTTTTAAATTTTTAGCCTTTAGACTTCAAATTTTCTTTATTTTTCTTTGTGTGATTTTCTTAGGTTAACTTGAACAAATAAAGACTTGGGTTTTGGCTCATTTTTTGGCCCTCACATATATTTTTAGCCTAGTATCATTTTATGGTTTATGGTTTTGACTCACCTCATGACTTGACACTAAGCATAACCTATCCCATGACCTTCATGACTTGACATGTCACTCTTTTCACTCATACCTTTATATCCTTTCCATGTTGTCCCTATGTCCAATTAAAGGTGGGTCAAATCATTCTTTTTGAAAAAGGGCCCTGCCAACTCACTAGGAGTTTCCGTAGCACACTCCTTGTCCTTTATTCCTTGCCATTATTCATCATTTTTTTGCTGAGGTCCTGATCTAGCTTGTTTTTAGCACCATGTTTTGTTAAAATATGGATTATAAGATTTGGTTTTAATGAGTTTGCTAATGGTTTCAAAGATTTGAATGTTCTCAAACCTGATGCTAATGAAACTGCTAGTTCATACCAGTTGCAGACAGCGCTACGAGATCAACTGCTAAGGATGATTTGGAAGATGAGGTGGCCATGGTGGTATCCTAACTAGTTGCAGAGACTCAAATTTTTAGTTACTCATCCAGGTATTCCGTGAGCTCCCTCCATTTCATAGCAAATTATTGGGATATCTATTGCCTTAGTTTTGGTAGCGACCGATGCTGCAAATCACTCCCTCCTTCATCCCTCTGCATCCATAATTTCCCTCTCACAGAATTGCAGCCTTTGTCACCTAGTTTATAGCTATCAAAGACACCAATTCATTCTTCTCCTGAGTGTTGAGTTCCCATACAAACACTTGTTTCTTGTGTGTGCACCACGCTACCTAAAAATGTTGTTGAAACCCCGCTACATTTCCCCTATTTCCCCTACTATTTGGATTGGAGTGTTACTTGTCGGTATTCAAAGATCTTTGTAGCAGTTTTAATTTCACTATATCATCACTCTTCAGCTTGAGATCTATAGACAATAAGGGTAGGGGAAATTTCACTTCCTACCTTTCAAAATCCATAAAAAACGTGTTATGTCAAAATAAGGTGAGTTAGAGGATAATCTTAGGAGAGAACAACCATTATTCACTTTCATTTTTGCATTGAAGTCTGCCTTTGTTTGCTCCCTTATCCTTCACTATACCATAACCTTTGATCCCTTGTATTTACTCATGAAGACACCTCAGAAGAAGAAATCTCACAAGGGAGGAACTGTGGTTAGAACTAAACCCTCGGACATGCACCTACTTGATGCAGAGCCAATGGTTAGGGAAGTTTTTCAAAGGGTGGGCTGCCTCTCGTTTTTCCAAAACATGCAGAGGGGACATCCTAAAGTGGAAAGACAATTTTCCTTACATTTTGATGGCCTTAAGAATAAGGTAGGAGACCTGGATTTTGAGATGTATGAATCCTCTATTACAACAACCATAGGGATTCCTAATACTAGGGAAAGATGGTTTAAATCCATGACGTTAAATGCTTCCATCTCCAAGGACTTCCTCAAACTAGATTATCAGACAAACAACTTGTCAAAGGGAGTGCCTAGAAGTCATCTAGTTGAAAATTTTGACAAGATGTTGAAGATCATACATAGATACTGATACTTTACATGTGAGGGAAGGTTTAATATGTTATATCGGTACCATATAAGGATTTTGCTTCATTTTACTAGCAAATATGAAATGAGTACTCCTTTCTACTTGTTGAGGAGCATGGGTAATATGTCTGATAGAATCCAAGCCAAATCCAAGGTTGTGGACACTAGTGTTTTTCACTCTAGATTGATCAAGATGTTGGTGATGGAAGAATTGAAGAAGAGGAACATTCCTTGGGAACAATTCATTGTTTCTACTCACATGAAGTTGGACATAGATTCAACTCCTCAGTCAAAGATGAAAAGTCCTTTTCCATATACTAGTACTGCTCCAACAAGAACAATCAGGAAAAGAAAGATAAAATCCCCTACTCAAGACCAAGAGGTCTTCAAGGAAATTGAAGAAACAGAGAGGGAGGCTTATCATTCTCCACAAAGATACTTTTCACCTCCTCCTACACCAGAATTGGAAGAGGTCCTTTCATCCACTAAAGCCACAACCAAGAAGGGAAGAAAATTTCATTTCTCTTCATCCTATTCAACAGTTAGCACAAAATTCAGGAAGCCTTTTACTAGATCATCAACTCTCAAGGGGGCTGTTGAAGCACAAGTCCTACCCAAGGTTTCAATTCTAAATAAAAATAAAGATAAGGGAAAAGGCATTGAGAAGCCTATTGAAGTGATAGATAGAGCCCCTGTGCAGCATAAAGATGAAGGTGAAGCCATGAAGAAGCCTGTTGAGGTTATCAACATCAACTCTCCACCTATCAATCACACCTTCAAGCGATTGATTAGACAACTCAAGGAGGCTAGGAAGGAGGTTTCTCGTTTGAAAGCAGAAGGTTTATCTAAAAGAATTAAGATGAAGGAGATTATGGATATGTATAACAACACCCTTGATTTGGCAATATTTGCAGCAAGAAGAGCCCAAACTCTCCATAAGCAACTTAATAAGCTCTATAGGAAAAATATAGGCTTTCAGTCTCAAAATATAAAACTCAAGGCCAAATTACAACACTTCAAGGATGAATTGGGCCAGAGGAATTTGAATGTTCTGGTAGAAGATGATATTGAAAGAGAGAAACCAGTAGTAAAGAAGAGCACACCTGCAGTCAAGAAGACTATCCCTGCAAAGGAAAAACAAGTTGTTGTGATAGAAGGAAGCTCTCCTTCAACAAGGAGGAGTGCTAGGTTGATGAAATAGTTGGGGGATATAAGCTCCATTTTTAGAATGGTCTCTTTGTGCAAGAGTAAGTGATCAAGGATGTATAATTTTTTCCACCTATACAGGATTCTACAAGCTTCTAACCTATCAACTCAAAGTTATTTGTGCTCTCCAAAGGACTAATATCGTCATACATAAAGAGCACAGACATTCCGTAGTGCCATGACACTATGGAATCATCTATATAGCATGTCCTGCCATTTTGATACCTAAAGTTATACCACATGAGCACTACCAAATGTCCTAAGCTGAACTTAATGATGGTGCTACAAATTCCGTAGGGATGTTTCATGATGGAAATACCAAATTCATTTTGATGATGGGCACTACTAATTCTGCAGGACCGTTTCAACGATGGAGCTACCAATTCCGCAAAGGTGATTTGGAGTGTGGTGCTACCGAATTGCACATAGTTATATATAGGCTCGATACCATGGAAACTGTAGGTCTGTTTGGATCTACGCTACAAAATGTGCAAATCATTTTGCAAAGGCACTACAAAAAATCGCTACCCAACGTGCTACTGAATGGAACTACAAACTGACACCTAGAATCAAGGGTTTCAAAATTATCACTCTTTTGGGTGGCTGATGATGTGGAGAAGAGCAAAGATCATAGGTACCCGTATGATGACAACATACAACCCCTGTAGGACACTTGGCATGGAAAGGGATGTGCATCAAGGGAGATAATGTCATTTAAATCTTGTTGGATTGGTTGCCTACATGTTTCATTTTTTATAGTAGTTTGTTAAATAGATGTTAGCAAAGGTGCTAGATTGAATAACTAATTTGGAGAATTCTATGGGAGGAATTCCAGCTCACACCCCTAGTTGTTGCCTTCCATTTTTGTTATAAATACATTTTCCAAATGATTTAGAAGGTTCAAATGGTTGAGTTGGGCTGCCTTATTGTAATATTTTGATTAAGTATATTGGTTTTCTGGTTATGTACTGGACTTGAGAATTTTTTATTAATATAAGTCAATTTCTCTTATTCCATATTGTTTCCTCTTATACTGAAGTTTTCGTGATTGAATGATTCACATGATATTGTTATAGTTTTATTATGATGAATGTTTTATTATAGTACTACTATGATTTTCTTTAGTGTTCTTTAAACTTTGAACTCAAGAAGATCTTGTGTTTGAGTTTTTCCTCCTTAGGCTGCTTGAAGAACTGATGTCAATAGCAGACCTCTACATTTCCCTCACCAAAGTCTCCCTTCTATTCAATTTTACTCCCATTCACTGACTAGATTTGATCAAGCCCTCAATTGCTTATGCATGCTAGCCCAGATTTCTGAGTTAAAACATTATTATCTTGAGTCTTGTCCATTTAACCTTTTAAACACTCATTTACATTTACGCATAATATTATGGGTACTGGGCTTATCCTCTCTACAATCTGAGGGTGATTCCTAGTGCTAACACACCATTCCAATGTTATTAACATTGCAAATCCATGCCCTTTGGCCTTAATCCACACAGAAAATCCAACCCAATATTATATGCATAGGCACTCTGACCTAAAGTTAAACATGTATACATAGGCATTCCAACCCAAAACATGTATAATGATCTTCATAATTTATATTTCTAGCAACGGTTCCAACCAACAAGCTCTCCTTCCCTCTTAGCCCTGCACAACCCAAAGAAATGAACCCCTTTCTCTAGCATGAAATCCCTCAAGTTGTTCCACTTCTCTCCAGGGCTCTAGTGCACTTGACCAAGAAGTTTCAGAGTTGCGGCTTCCAAAAATGCAGCTGTAACAAGTCCATTGGACTTTCTTCACCCCATGCCTTTGTCATTCAACTTCTCCAACATCAAATTCTTCTTTTCCCTCATAGTCTGGTACCTTTATAGATCCTCAACATTCATTATTTTCCTACAACATTTCAAATAAGTGAGCAAGTCAATTCACAATTTGTGCATAAAATTTTAATTTTTTCTCATAATCTAAGAGTGAATTTTCATAATCCATTACAATACTTATCCGTGTAGTTTGTGGATATGCATACATATGGCTATATCATTAACTTGTCTCATTGTTTTCCTTGACATATCCATTGTGTGCATGATCCCAATCAATAGTTTACAAGAACTATCAAAGTCTCCTCTTCCTCGTGGTCACTCACCTTTTAGACCCAGGCTTAGGCATACCCTTCTCTGCTATACAGTCCCTCAGGTGATCCAAAAAGGATCCAAAGAAGACTAAGGATAACTCAAAATTAGCAGAAGCAACCTAAGAATCTCAGAATGGCCTCAACAAATAGAGAAAGGGAAAAAATTCAAAGTCCTCAAAACTCAGTGAAATTGACATCATCGCGAAGAGCACATCGCAAGATTTCCAATGACGTAAAAAACTTCTCAAACAGAGTTACAGATCAAAAGATATGCGCGATCAAAGTTTTGGTCAACCTAGCCCAGTCAACATGGATGAGTCAACATCTGTACTGCTGACATCAACATCATTATGAATGACATCATCATCTATACAATGTACGTGGCACATGCATAGAGAGACATGTGTCATGCTGACATCAACATGGTGATGTGGCAACACTAGAGGCTGCCACATGTCACTCATTTTTGGAATTTTTTGGTTAAATTCGTGGACCAATGGGAAGGTACCATGTGACAGTCCATATAGCCATGTGGCAGATCGTACAACCACCTAGCAGGTGATGTGGTAGGCTAACATGGAAGAGGTGACGTGGCTATCCATGCAAAGAGGTGACATGTGACAATGATTGACCGCCACGTGGCCCAGTCATGGGCTACCACATGGTAGCGGGAAAATTCCCAAGGAATCCCAGCGAACAAATTTTAAAAAGAGTATAGGGTTGGCTAGAGCCAACCCCAATTCACCAAAATTGGAGTAAGTTTCACCAAAAATGGTGGCATATATCAACTATTCGCCATAGTTAGCGATGTATCCCAACTATCCTCCATAGTTAGCAACATATCACAACAATACACCATATCCGGTGATAATTTTCTATAGAGGGGTAAAATGGGAGGTCCATAGGTTTGACCTTGAGACCTCCCCCAACAACTATGCCTTAATATAACTCCGCCAACCAACTATCCTAACAAATATGTTGGTGCATCCACCCGCCTTTATTACTTAAGATCCGAGTCTCCCATAGTTTGGGGGTTAGAACATGGAGGTACATGAACGTATGGATGACACAGAAATCGATAATTTTCCCATGAATTAATTGTAGGTGTAGGCACAAAAACCGAGACAAATTTTCGCAAGGGCCTTAAACTGCCAGACTCAGATCGAGGCATGGAGACAATCGTTTTTGGGTAATTCGATGCCATGAATTTAGTGGTGTTGTTTGTTTGTTGATCTGAGAAAATCTTCTGCAACTTAACTCCGAAATGAGGTATACTTATGTATTTTTCCAAATTCTTTTGTTGAGTTAATAAAAAGGCCTACCCATTTGAGAGTAGGACCCGAAGACGTAGTCCACCAGGGATGAACTCTGTTATCAAGTTTTTGTGTTCAGATCTGATGCATATGTCTCTTCATTATTTGTTTATTCCTTCTTTATGGTGCATTTCAATTTATGCTCACTTAATACAATTCTTTAATAAGTCACACCGATGAAAAGATCCCAGATCATGTTGGTATCAGAGCAGTCATATTTGACTTGAATTGTTGAGTGTGAATGCTTACTGGGGACACGCATAAGCACGGTGAAGGAGTTCTTAATACTTTCAATCTTGTAGTTGGCCGTGCATACCGAAGGAATACAATGGCCTAAGAGGACAAGAATGATGAACATGAGATAAAATTCCATATGGTATTTTATCGCATGTTAGAAATGGTCGAGCAAATGTATGGAGACTATGAGAAGATGATGAAGAAGAAAGGGAAGAAAAAGGAAGCACAAGCAGATGATAATGCTTCAGTGAATCAAGGGGTTGGAGGAGACCCTCTTGAGCCTCCATATTCATCATCAATTTCTAGCTCTTCTTCCTCTGAGCATTCTCATCATTCTCATCATTCTAGCCATACAATTTCTTTTAAGAAACCATTGTTAAAGCTTGACGTAAACTTTACTTTACCTATGTTTAATGGAGATGTTAATCCTGAAAATCTAGATAATTGGATCCGACAGGTTGAAGTATATTGTCGTGTTCAATAGATTGATGAAGAGGAAGTTAAAGTGCAATTGGCCTCTCTTTGGTTGGAAGGCACCGCTCTCATATGGTGCGAGAGAAAAATTCAAGACATAAGTAAGTGTGGTAATATTCTAACCTCATGGTCAGAATTTAAATCAACGATAAGGAAACAGTTTTATCCATTGGGTTATTTACATAAAGCAATGATGGAATGACAAACTTTAAGACAAAGTAAAGGTCAAACTATAAAAAGTTTCACAGAAGAATTTAGGAAGAAATCTCTTGCATTAAACATTCCTTTGGATTCTTATGAAACTTTAATGAAGTATATTGGCGTGCTTCACAGTTATATTCATCATACTTTACTATTGTTTAGCTCCACCAATATTGACGAAGTTTGTGTGCAAGACACTCACCTTGAGAACAGGGGAAAGCATGTTCAAGAAGATCCCACAAAGAAACCTTCCAATCTCCCACATAAACTGTTTAAGAAGTTTAAAATAAAGGATAGAAAGACCTCCATTGTAAAGAGGGAAGAAGGAAAACCAAATTGCACTCATTGCAAGAATAATGGTCATGATGATGAAAACTATTGGAAACTACATTTAGAGAAGAGACCGAAACAATTTGGTGGAAATGGGAAGACAAAGACTGTTGCTATAGTACAACAAGATCTTGGTTCCAATTAAGGAGATGAGGGGAAGATCACTATGGTTGGAGTACAAGGTAAATATTCCCTTCATGGTAGTTTAAATTCCAATAATTAATCTCATGATGATGAAAGAAAGAGGAATGAATTATTTCATATAAGAGTTGTATCTAAGCCTATTGAGATAGATACATTATTTGATTTGGGTTCCCAAGTAAACTTGATATCTGAAGCACTTGTCAAAAACATGGGTCTTGAAACTAAACTACATCCAAAGCCTTATCCTCTTGGTTGTGTATGTGATAAATCAAAACTTAATGTCACCAAGCAATGTAGGGTCATATTTTCTATTTCTTCAAAGTTTATTGATGAAGTGGATTTGGATGTTTTGTCACTTGATATATGTGGCATAGTGCTAGGGAGTCCTTATCTTTATGATAGAAAAGCAGTCTTCTTTTATCATGAGAACAAATATCACCTTACTAAAGGGGGAGTGGAATATATTGTTAGAGCCCACATCATGAGGGTAAACACCACACTTGTCAGTGCAGGACAAATGAAGGCACTCATAAACACTAATAAAAGATATGTACTCATGGTCATAAGGGAAAACGATGTTGGAACATTTGATGCCTTCCAAGAATGTGATCCTTCTCAGAAGAAATAATTAATTGATATTGTTTCTAAGTATGATGATATTTTCTGGGAACCAGATGGATTACCTCCTAAGAGGGAAATCCAACATGAAATACATCTTCAACAGGATTCTCCTCTTCCTAATGTGGGCATGTACATGATGTCAGTTGTAGAGATGACAGAGATCAAAAAGCAGGTACAAGGCTTATTGGATGAAGGGGTCACCAGGACCAACTCATCTCCTTGTAGTTCTCCGATTGTCATGGTGCCAAAGAAGTATGAAACATGGGGAATGTGTGTCGATTATCGAGCCTTAAATAAAATCACGGTGATAAATCAATACCCTCTTCCTTTTATAGATGATTTACTTGATCAATTAAAGAATGTTGTTTATTTCGCTAAGTTGGATTTTCACAATGGATACCATTAGATCAGGGTTGCAGAACATGATGCATGGAAAACTTCCTTTAAAACCAAACAGGGATTGTTTGAGTGGTTAGTTATTCCATTTGGTCTGTGTAATGCTCCGACAACCTTCATGTGTGTGATGAATAATGTATTCAGACCATTTCTAGATGATTTTGTGATTGTATATTTAGACAACATTCTTGTATTTAGTGGGACTTGGGATGAACATGTAAGGCATGTAAAGAAAGTATTGGATACTTGGCAAAGGGAAAAGTTGTATGTAAAATTGTCCAAATGTGAATTTGGTAAGATTGCACTTGTGTACTTAGGTCATATTGTAGGAGGATGACAATTGAGAATTAATCCTTCCAAGATTGATGTAATTGTAAATTGGCTTGAGCCAAAAAGTGTAACCGAAATACGGGACTTCTTAGGTGTAGTCTAGTATTGGAGGAGATTCATTTCAAAATTTTATTTTATTGCATCTCCTTTGCGTGCCTTAACCAGTGTGAAGAACACTTTTCAGTGGGGAGGAAAGAAACAAAAACCTTTCGACACTTTGAAGGAAAAGATCAATACTGCACTAATATTAGCATTGCCAAATATTCAACAACCTTTCGAGATCGAGACAGATGCCAGTGGATATACCATGGGTGCAGTATTGATGCAATATCGTAAGCCTATCTATTACCACTCTAAAATTTTTAACCAAGATGTTGTTAACTATCCTACATATGATGAAGAGTTGTATGCATAGGTTCAAAGCATAAATAAATGGACGCACTACTTGTTAGGGAAGGAAGCAATCATACATAAAGATCATCAACCATTACAATATCTCCAAGCACAAACCAATATGAAACAATCTCGACACTACAGGTGGATGGGTTTTCTTCGACAATTTCATTTGGTAATCAAATACAAAAAGGGTACGAGTAACAAGGTAGCTTCTATTCTTTCTAGACCTCATAATGTTGCTTCTATTATTTTGAAGAATGCTTCTTTATCTCATGATAGATATGTGGAACAATATGTTGTTGATGAAGATTTTAAAGAAGTATTTAAGAAGCTAAACCATGGTGCACAGGTAGAGAACTATTGTCTACATGGAAATCTACTCTACCATCTTGGAAAGTTATGTATTCCTACAGGTGAACAAGTCCATGTAATACGAGAATCTCACACTTCTCTTGTGTCTGGGAATTTTAGGGTAGGAAAAAATATGGCTCATCTGCAAAGATTTTGTTACTGTCCTTAGATGAAAGAAATTGTAACTAAATATGTAAAGGGGTGTGTGATTTGTTCTACTTGTAAGCCCACTAATAGAAAATTGGGGCTATACTCACCACTTCTTGTTCCATCCCATCCATGGTAAAGTATCTCCATGGATTTTGTAGGGGGTTTACCAATATCGAAAATAGGTCATGAATATTTGTATGTTGTAGTGGATAGGTTCAGAAATATGTGTATCTTGATGCCATGTAAAAGGCATATCACTGCTAAGCAAACTGCTAATCTCTTCTTTCAGTATGTTTGGGTTCACTTTGGGTTACCCATATCCATTATCTCAAATTGCGATACTCAATTCCTTGGGGATTTTTGGACAAGCTTCTGGAGAATGATGGACACCAGGTTGAAGAGGAGAAATTATTTCCATCCATAGACTGAACGAAATACAAAGGTTGTTAACTGAACAATGGTACTTTTTCTTCGAGGCTACTGTAGCAAGCATCCCAAGTTATGGGATGAACAAATACCCTATGTACAACATGCTTACAATCGAGCCTTACATTCCTCTACTCAATGTTTGCCTTTCGAGACATGTTTTGGGTATTTTCCTAAGGTCCGTTTGGACTTTATGTATGGGATAGATGTCGATTCAAATGAAGAAATAAATGGAGACAGAACCCGCAAGTTCATTCAAAGATTCAACAGGTACACCAAGTAGTCAGGGAACAGTTGGAGAAAATTCAAGCACAATATAAAGATCAACATGACAAACACAGGGTTGATCATTAGTTCTAGGTTGGAGACTAGGTATTGCTTCACATCAGCAAGGAAATATTGAAGGGTGAAGGAAAGAAACTCAAGCCTATCCGATATGGACTCTTCACTATTTTGGAGAAAAATGGTACCAATTATATTCGTCTAGATCTTCCACCTTATATGTAGATTTACTCAGTTGTAAATGTAGAAAACTTGAAACTTTTTGAGCATCCCATGATCATAGATCATGGTGAGGAAGTTTCAATACCTTCAGTTGATTAGTTTTCTCCTGAGTACTTGGATGAGCTAAAGGAAGATATCATCCTAGATAGAAGGACATGGAATTCATGTAGGGGTGATGTTGATTATCTTCGAGTAGGCTTAAATGACACACATCCAAGAAAGGCAAAGTGGATTGAGAATGACAAGGTGAGGGAACTCTTCCCTCACTTATCTGTTGATTGATGAAAGATTTTGGTGGTACAAAAATCTCTGAGTGGGGAGGTATGATACAAAAAGGATCCAGAGAAGACTAAGGATAAATCAGAATTCGCAGAAGCAACCCAGGAATCTTAGAATGGTCTCAACAGATAGAGAAAGGGAAAACATTCAAAGTCCTCAAAACTTAGTGAAATTGGCATCATCATGAAGAGCACATCACAAGATTTCCAATGGCATAAACGACTCATCAAATGGAGTTACGGATAAAAATACATTCACGGTCAAAGTTTTGGTCAACCTAGCCCAATCAACAAGGATGAGTCAACATCTGTACTGCTAACGTCAACATTAGTATGGATGATGTAATCATCCGTACAGTGTACATGTTAGACATAGAGGGTGACATGTGTCATGTTGACATCAATATGATGATGTGGAAACACCTGAGGCTGCCACGTGTCACTCATTTTTGGACTTTTCTAGTCAAATCCGTGGACCAATGGGAAGGTGCCTCATGGTAGTCTGTATAGCCACGTGGCAGAATATACAACCATTTGAGAGGTGACGTGATAGGATGACATGGTAGAGGTGACATGGTTGTTCATGCAAAGAGGTGATGTGGGCCAATGAAGGGATGCCACGTGGCCCAGTCATGGGATGCCATGTGATAGTAGGAAAATGCCCAAGGACGCCCAACAACCAAATTTTAAAAAGAGTAAAGGGTTGGCGGGTGCCAACCCCAGTCCGTCAAACTTGGAGTAAGTTCCATAAAAAATGGTAGCATATATCAACCATTTGCCACAGTTAGCAACATATCCCAACTCTCTGCCATAGTTAGCAACATATCACAAAAATCCACCATATTCGGTGATAAGATTCTATGGAGGGGTAAAACAGGAGGCTAGAGGGTTTGACCCCAGAACCTACCCCAAAAACTATGCCTTAATATAAATCCGCCAACCAACTAGCCTAACAACTATGTTGGTACATCCACTCGCCTTTATTACTTAAGAGCCGGATCTACCAGAGTTCGGGGGTCATACCATGGAGGCACGCAACCATAAATATGGCATGGAAATAGAGAATTTTCCCATGAATTAATTGTAGGTGCAGACATGAAAACCAAGACAAATTTTCTCAAGGGCCTGAAAGTGCCAGACTCAGATCGAGGTGTGGAGATAGCCGTTTTTGGGTAATTTGATGCCACAAATTCAGTGGTGTTGTTGTTTTTTTTATCTGAGCAAATATTCTGCATCTTAACTCCAGAGTGAGGTATACTTATGTATTTTTCCAAATTCTTTTGCTGAGTTAATAAAAAGGCCTACCCATTTGAGAGAAGGACCCGGAGACATAGTCCACTAGGGACGAACTTCGTTATCAAGTTTTTGTGTTCAAATATGATGCATATGTCTCTTCATTATTGAGTTATTCCTTCTTTATGATGCACTTCAATTTATGCTCATTTAATAAAATTATTTAATAATTCACATCGATGAAAAGATCCTGGATCATCAAGTGATCCATCTTGCCTAACCAAAGATTCATTACACAAGAAGATTTCTAGGGACACATGGTTCTCATGTCACAACAATATCCTTTTCCATGATTTCCAACTATCATATCCAACATCTCATCTGTATTATACACATACAGTCATCATGAGATATCATTATAACCATTTTCAATCATAAATGCCAAATTTGTTTTAAACAGGAAAACATTTTTTTCCAATCATGAGGTTTATGCTCATAATGTTCGGCTCGGCCACTGTAGATATCAGTATTCCTTATGGGATTACATCCCTTCCATATTCAAGACCATCCTACCTACAATTTTCTCAAACTACATTCAACCAAAACAATTTGTAAGTAATTTATTAAATTATAATTCCCAAAACTGTTTTATATAGGAAAAATAAAATTTCCAAGCATGAGCTTCTTCTCATAATAATTGGTTCTTGCAGCAATAGGAATTGGTCTTCTTTATGGGCTTACAACACTTCCATATCCAAGTCTCTTTCTTCCTACAATTTCAACATTCCTCATCCAAACAAATTGTCAGTATCTCATGTACAAGATATATATATATTTTTATGGTAACAATTCAAAACAAAATCACAAAGTGATCTCAGAATTGTTTACAACTACAATTCAATCACTTCTATTAATCCAACTATCAATTGGAATGAACTCATAATTACATACACATGTATTATCAACCGATATTTTCTTTCTTCTATCCAAAAATATTTTTATCACTCTATCCCCTCAACAAAGATTTTATGTAATTTATCATTATGTAGTTTGTTTAACCTGCAACTTTCTTGTTGTAATATCTAATAGTTCCTAAATGGTTTTCAACTTCATGACTTAGCAATACTCACATCATTTCAGCTATTAGCATAATCATTTCTATGTTATATAATATATACATGAATTCACCCAATGCATTCAATGATTTCTATATTATCACTTGTAACATTTTTAATAGCTCCAAAAATGATCTTGGAATTGTAACAACAACAATACAGTCACCTTAAACTATTATTTATATTAAATATAATGCATCTATCCATCATTATGTATTCTTAGCACCACATGCATTTCATAATGCAATAATTAATTATTAAATAAAATAACAATCGGTGTACCAATATCGAGGGCCACATTTACACAATGCATCCTTGCGTTGACTAAATAATACCACATAAATATGTCATGCATTCAACAAGGTGAGTTGGAAGGTCTGGACAACGCCTCAACACATCATCCACGAACTTCCTACTGCTTGCCTGACTATTTGGATACCTTCCTTTTCAACCCAAACACAACACTAAGAATATAATTCTTAAGTTCTCTCTAGTGTTGACAAAGAGGTTGCAATCCAAACATTAGTTACCATTGAGCACTCACAAAAACTGTATTTACAAAAAGATAGGGATAGGCCCTCAGAATAGGGATGATCCCTATGTGCTGGTCCTTTGAATGTGTTGAACCGTTGATGAAGTGGAGATCAGCCTTCCAAGGCTCCTTAGCTTGATATCATGAAGATAGAATTCGAATTGGGTGATGTGCTTGTTCATCCATGATATTTTTCCTTAAAAATTAACAAAAACTTAGTCACAAAACTCCTTTTTGACTTCCCTTTCCAAACTAGCTGTTAAGTTAGACTTTAATAATTCAACACCTGTCCATTTGAAATGGTTTCAAACCATTCTAACCCAAAAAATCCTGATCTGGGTGAAAATTTGGCTATTCTGTCCGTGACAGGCTTTCACTAGCTAATTTACCCGAAAATCCGCTCCTTAGCTAGTGAAAGGCGGAGCTTTCACCAGCTAACTAGTTATAATTCTGCCTCCTGCGCTGGTGAAAGCGTAGATTTTTTCAAAATCAAATTTCTCAGTCATGGAGAGTCCGTTTTGCATGCTTAAATAGTCGATCGAAATCTACAAATCCTAAGCTTTCCAATGGTGCTTTCAAATCTACATTTGGATCTCGAGAATCTAGTCAAATTTTCCCTACAAGATTAGGCATTGTTCTTTCAAAAATGCCAGTGCATTTTTGATCGCTAACATCTGGCTCCAACTGGGATGGATACCTCCCTGTGAGGTCTCCAAGAACCTGGCAGACCTTGTTCCTTTAGTATTGGGCCATGGAGTCATTTAGCCTTTTCATTCCCAACAATGTTTATAACCTGCATTTATGTCTTTGGCTATTTACAAGATCCCTTAAAATTCTGTTTCTACTCAGTTTCGGTGGTTAATGAGCACACACAGGCTCGCCTAAACCACCGAAAACATAAACTTACCCAAAAATCAAAATTTGATGAATCTTGACTACCTACAAGAGTACAAAGACCTCAGGGCTTGCTAGACGAAGATCCTCTCTCTGTTTACTTGTAATCTCCTCTTGATGGGTTTCGTCTTGCAACTCTCCTTCCATAGAAGTGGCGATTTGAGCAAGGGCCTCTAGTCCAAGTGGTCTAGCTGCTGGGAATGCTTGTTCCTTCAACTGCAATCTGAGAAGTCTGAGTTTTTTATACAAAGATGCATTGTCTTTCATTAGTAGCTTGTTTCTTTCAATTGTCTTCTCAGGTTTCTACTTGACTTCTTGGCTCTTGTCATAAAGCTCAACGTTTCTGTGCATTATGTAACTTGACTTGTTTCTCTAAATTTTTCAAGCTGTACAATTCTTTCAACAACCGATTTATCTTGTTGGCTTTAGATACAGTAGGTCCAATAGATGATTGTGCTATCTCTGGAGGTTCCTACTCCTCTGGAAGGGTGGGAGTAGGGAGATCAGGATATTGTTCACCCTCTGTAGGTTGCTTCTGTGTACCAGGTTCATTTAGCTGCTCCATTTCTGGATCTGAGTTAGAGTAAGGTAAATTAAGAAGATTACCCTCTGCAGGTGCATCTTCTACCTTGTCAAATGCCAACTTTCTCTTAGATCTCTTCCTTTTAGATGAAGAGGGTTGCTCTTGCTGTGGTAGAAGAGAAATGGCTCTTCTCTTCCTCTGATTGTTTTTAGGTGTGATGCTTTAATAGGATCATGGAAATTAGTATGTTTAAAATCATCTATTTTTCCTCCTGTGAACCTTAATTTATGTGCCAAGAACCCCAACAAATGGATCTCTTAGATCAAAACTAGAAATGTTGCCAAAGTCTCTCATAAAGGGATCCTTAGAAAATGGTTTTCCATGAGTGAAAGACAAACAATTTTTCTCTGCCAAAATCCAAGACAGGGTCATCCAAATGCATACCCCTGCTTCCTCAATCAGTTTTGGAATGATATCATGTAAAAATACTTCTAGATTAATAGGAAAGTTCATATTTGAATCATCTGATGCCATACCAACCAATCCTAATTTCAAAAGGCGAGCAGCAACCCAGTCTTTCATATTGAGAAGAATGTTAGATTTGATAAGACCACGTAGTATGTGGACAAAGTGTTTACATTCTTTGGAATAACAAATTCTCTCAAAACCAAGAAGTTTAACCAATAGTCGAGAAGCTGCACCCATGGCTGACCATATTTCTTCCCTTTTTGTAGATATGTGCTCTAATTCCTCATTGTTGAATTCATCATGTTCACGATCGAGTTTCAAGATGGCTTTCAGGCCTACTTCAACAATTGTAGCAACAAATGATTCAGTTATTGCTAGGTTCTCTAAGACACAAGAAGCCTTCTCTTGCAAAGAGGGACCTCCCTTTTTTAAGATGTTGACAAGGGAAGGAAGACCGCCACCACTCACAATATTGTCCCTGGTTCTAAATTTCACTGCTGAAACTTCATCAAGAATGCATTCTACTTCAGTCTTTGCCTCTGTAGTTGTGATTTCTGAGTGCATAATATCCAGTAGTCCGGGAATTGACTGAGATTGAATCATGGCTTTCACTTCTTCACCAGTTGCGACAGCCGGACCGGAATGGTGACAACCTTTTCCATAAGGTTATTGGATAAGACATCTTCCTTCAGAATATATACTAAGGGGTCCACAGCACCATGTACTTCTATTGACCTTTGGACTTTATAGTTCATAGAAAGCCTCTCCAAAGGAAATGCTGAAGCAACTTTCAGGGCCTTGTTTTTGTGTCCAAGTAACCGTACAAGGTGGGGAATTGCTCCAGCCTCCTGTACTGCATTTCACATTTCTTCATTGATGGAAATGTCAACAATTGAATATGCAACTTGTTCAACATCTGACAAATCATCAATAATAAGTAACTAAGTGAGAAATCCCATCCCACCATGTTATTAGTGTAACCCTCGGTTCTGATGCAAGGCATGGCTGAGGTTTGGATCCTTCATCCTTTTCCAAAAATTTGATCTCTGCAATGGACTGTTGTTGCCCTTGTGCTTCAGTAACCTGTACAAATCTAGCAGCAATATACCATCCCTCTGAAACCAATCAATTCTACACCTGGAACAGTGAGCAATTCAAATGGACAGTATCTTTCATAATGCTTTATGACCCCCCAAAAAATTTATTCCAGTCTTCTTTGTTTGTCCATTGGCAGAACTACTTCAACATATTGAGTAATGGAATTATTCGTAGCTAGCTCGGATGTCTTGCAAAAATAGATCCCCTACGATCTGAGTGAATGACCTCGGCATTCTTGAAACAAATTCGACACCTGTATAGTCCCATTATCTTGACACCTCCTCATGCCCCTTCTTGCATGCGGCCTGGTGCATGTAGAAAAACATGTAGGGGATATTTCCCTTATTTCACGGGATTTTAGGTATTTCTATTTTTATATATGCTGAGAGGTAGCATAAAAATTGATGACAGATGGAGAGGAGAAGACTCGGCGCTTTGTATTATGCCTTATGCGTTGAGTTATGAATTAACTTGTGGCTTATCTCGTGGAATGACTCAACAAACAGAAGCGGATATTTAGGCAAGCATTCGAATCAAGGTTTTGACGAGATAATAGGTCTTAAAATTTTGACAAATAATCAACCGTGACTCAGTAAATAGGAGGAATTTTAGATAATAGACATGAGTCAGGATTATGATCTATGAATCAACTCAACAATTAAAGAGATAACTGACAGTGCAATTGAGGACGTCTAATTCGAGTTAATCAGTCAATGTGTTTTTGAGAACAAACTCAACGGTTATTGGAAAGATTTGGAGTTCAAGTGTAATGAAAATCTTAAACACACAGAGAATATAGGAAACATTCAGTCAATTTAGGCAGAGACTAAGAAACGACTATGACTCAACTAACATAAGCAAATATTTGAGGCAATAATTATTCAAGCATTGATCATAGAACTAGAATTTAAGCCATTTGATAATTGAAACACACACCTGTATGATGAGTTTGCTCTCCAAACTAGATTTTTCAACCATATTTTTCCACTTGAATGAATCTAGAGCTGTAATTGTGCGCCATGTAGCATAACACTATGAGTGTTGAGCACCAACACCAGTCACAGCTCCATCATCAGAAAGGTAGAAGTAGAGATAGAACAGGACTAGCTCCCAAGGAAAATGAGACGACGTACAAGATAGTCCTAAGAATAGCAAGCGTGCCAGAGTATTGTGCCAATGCCTTCCAGGAAAGGAATAGAGAAAGCAACAACATAGAAGCAACCATTCCCATGAAACTCGTTATAAGCAAGCTCTTTCTTCCCTACTTGTCCATTAAGAAAATGCCATAGCTGTACCAATGACATTTGAAGCCGACACAAGAGCACTTGCTGAGTGATTTTGACCTTTCTTACGTTTCCTCCCCTTTTGACCATAATCTACAACTTCTAGCAAGTGAGGCAAGTCCCTGTAAGTATCAGGCCCACAAACTACATCAATCATTTTGTCTGATTCAATTATTATTATTATTATTTTTAAATGTTCTACCATGCACCCCAGCCCAAACACTTTTGGAGGAACAACTAACTTTGATCATCCCTTTTCAACAATGTTTTTTCTTCTTTCACCAACTAACTCGCCTTATGATTCGCTGGTTAGCTGGTGAAAGCACTGCCTTTCACCAGTTAACTGGTTGTAAAATTGTCCTGTGCACTGATGAAAGCTCTGCATCAGTCCAAAATGAACTTTCACCTCCAAAACTGTGATTCCATCAAAGACTCAATGTGTCTCTTCTTATTCAAAAATAACTAAACATGATCTACATGCTCGTAGGATGAGCTTATTTCTCTGCCTACTCCTACATCTAACTGCTACAAATACATGTTTCAGGTATATACAAATTTCCAGAAAAATAATTCAAGCAACAAATTGCTTGACCCATCTTTATGTATACAACAAAGAACAGGGAAGGAGAACAAAAAATACCACAAGAGGACTGAAACTGGCTCATGTTTACTGCTGCAAACCATGATGCCAAACTTTGTAATATATGACATCAGTGAAAACCGTGAGTCCATCCATATAGAAATTGGATCATAAAATTTATATATGACAATACCTTGCTGTTTAAAGTCAAAAAACTGTTTTCCTGTATTAGTTTCATAATGTTCCTGATCTGATCTAGGATTATTGCCATATGCAATCTGCTCTTTATCGTCTGGAATCTCAAAAGACATAACCTTTGAATTTTTCAGAAAAGTATCATATTTGACCACGAATTTCCCAACATAATCGTATTGTACCTTAATTTGATAAAACAAATCATATTCATGACATAATTCTGGAGAAAGGACATCGGCTATGAAAACTGAATGGTTGAATTCATCTTGATGCTGTTCTTCGATAGGCAAAGAAAGAGGCTCTTCAAGATCAGATCCATAGCTATTATATATAGGCTGGCTGCTGCTCAAATCAACATCATTTGATATAGAAATCTGATCTCCTTCGTCTGCATACTTATCAAAGATATGTGAACAAAAAATCTATGTATCTGGTAAAGAAAGACAAGCAATCTTCAAATCCTTCTCATCAGTCACAGGTGGATAAATGTCATAAGAAACTTCTTCAAAAATATGAGAACAATCCTCTTTTATCACTGATTCTTCATACAAATCAAAGGCAGCATGTGCAATAGAGATAAGATCTGATGCATCTACAGATATATAATTCTCATTATAACCATGAAGATCTTCCTTAACAACATAACTTTCATCTCTGCAAATAGAAGAATCAATTGCTTCCTGCTGAACATGCTTTCCAAATTCATCACAACATTCTTTAAAGAGACTTTTAGCTGAAAATTCATCTTCTTCTTCCCCTACCCTATAATCCTTTTCATTTTTGTTTAAAGTAGTAAGTACATAAGAAGAATAATCATCAATATTCACATCAACTCTATCTTTAGGATCTTCCTCTTGAACAACAATAACAAAAAGAATTTCATGTTCACAATTAGAAGAATAAACATTTTGAATATGTGCATGAAATTCTTCACAACAACCCTCAAGAAGAATTTCCCGAGCAAAAAACCTTTCACATCGATGATGGAATACTGTATGAAACTCTTTTAAAGAAGATATGCTAGAAGGAGTTAAAGATCGATACCATTCACAAGCATCTCCTTCTAATGAGAAGACAAACATCTTCATGAGCACATCCTCATGATTTATATCCAGCTGAATCATGCATTGATGAAATCTGATGAGATGATCTGAAGGATTATCTCCTTCCTTTTCTGTAAATCTTGGAAGGTGATCTCCCCAAATATCTATAGAAGGAACTGGATGTGGGAAACCAGGAACTATTGAGAAGTCAAGAGGTGCAAACCTCCGAGCCAAAAGAGCTACAAACACTTTTTACATTTGATTATTGTGGAGTTGCCACTGAATCCTTCCTTCATGGAGTCGCCAGATAGATAATTACAATCAAATGATGTCCAAGCTTTGTATATCATCAAAGTTGGATCTTGTCATCTCCCAAGGAAGCTGAGATTCAATCTCCTCTCCCTGGAAACAACGCCAATTTGTTATCACTCCAAGAAACTCCTTAGGGTTGTAGGCTAAGAATGCTTGGTAACTTTAATAAATCATGAATAATGAAAGTGTGGATCAATGGGATAACTCAAGGGCTTAATGAGAAGAAGGTCATACAAGATAGCAAGAGATCATTCAATTCAAATTTATGAGCTAAATAAGAAGATGACAGTTCTTAATAACTGAGCTAAATTGAATCAAATTACAGAGCAATGTAACACATGAGAAAATCAGACAATGGTAGCAAAAGAAGATTGTCATTCATATCAAGATAAGAGTCTTAGTACATATGCCAAAAAGTGTCTCCAGAATTGAACCCCCCCCCTAGACTCTTAGAAAAGCTAGGCATTTATAGCCTTTTACAATCAGTTTTCAGATCCTAAAACAATGGATCTGATAATCTAAAAACAATAAACAAAAACTATATTTACAAAAGGATAGGGATAGGCCCTCAGAATAAGGATGATCCCTATGTGTTGGTCCTTTGAATGTGTTGAATAGTTGATGAAGTGGAGATCAGCCTTCCAAGGCTCCTTATCTTGATATCATGAAGACAAAATTCAAATTGGGTGATGTGCTTGTTCATCCCTGATATTTTGCCTTAAAAATTGAAAAAAACTTAGTCACAAAACTCCTTTTTGAATTCCCTTTCCAAACTAGCTGTTAAGTTAGACTTTGATAATTCAACACCTGTCCATTTGAAATGGTTTCAAACCATTCTAACCCAAAAAATCCTGATCTGGGCGAAAATTTGGGTATTCTAGCCGTGACAGACTTTCACCAGCTAATTTACCTGAAAATCTGCTCCTTAGCTGGTGAAAGACGGAGCTTTCACCAGCTAACTAGTTATAATTCTGCCTTCTACGCTGGTGAAAGCACAGATTTTTTCAAAATCAAATTTCTCAGTCATGGAGAGTCTGTTTTGCATGCTTAAATAGTCGATCGACATCTACAAATCCTAAGATTTCCAATGGTGCTTTCAAATCTACATTTGGAGCTCAGGAAGAAAGTCAAATTTTCCCTACAATATTAGGCATCGTTCTTTCAAAAATGCTAGTGCATTTTTTATCGCTAACAACTAGCTCTATGGATATTCATTGTTATAGAAGGAGTATGTCTCTAGAATTAACCCGATTATGATCCCATAACCAATCATAACATAATATGAAACCAACATTTTATCTAAATGTATTCTAGCATAAATTTTTTTTACATACTCTAGGCCTTTGGCCATTATATATCAATTTAAATATTGAAAATTAACTAAGGGAATTATTACCTCAATCCCCTTCAACATGTATGCATCAAAAGAAACTAAATGCATACCTTCCTGGTTGTTATCAACCTACTTGTTGCTATCTGTCCAACTGATATTGGTAGAAGTTCACATAATTCCTCCTTCATCATTCTGATCACCATTCTTGCCACCCTCATGGGTCTTCACCTAGATGGAAATCATAAGCAACAACAACATCCACATCTTTAACCCTATTATATCATTTTTCCTTAATACATAATCCATCATTAGTCATACTCAAACATTATTTCATAATAATAGACTATTCTAAATTCACAAGCATGTTATATACATATCCAAGCATGTGAAATTACACATCCATATGCACCAAGTTACCATCATCATGCCTACTAATGCATATTCATTTTAACTTCATTGTATGCCTCATGCATTCTAGCGCATTTTTGTTTTAATTTACTTATTTATTTATCTATTTATGTTGTAGTTGGTTGTCCTTGAACTCCTTCAGATCCTTGCTTCCTTGTTTTCTTCCATTCTACTTATCTGCACTATGGTTCCCTAGTCTGAACACTTTCCATCTAAGTTCCACATGGGCATTCTGCAATCCAACCAATGTGTTCTATTTTCAACAACCTCTTCTAGGAAGTCATATCCAAATTTACCTTTATGAAACATTCCAGCACCTTGGAATGAAGTAGCTCAAACATTCCATCACTCTACTACAACATTCTTGAATCAAATAATATTACTCCTATTTGTCCATTAGGTTACTTCATTAACCTTTCCCTATGAAACCATACCTTTCACACTTAATTCCATTCCCAATGGAAGTCCATTTTCACTCAATGACACTTTTCAAGTGAGAGGGAATTCCCAATTCTCTGCATTGGCATCCTTCTTTTTGCTATGAACTTTGATATCAAGAGTGGTTCTCTTTCACACTTAATCTTTGCAATTGTCTACACCTCTCCTCCTTCAAGGCTAGGCAGTCATAATTTTCCTTTTATTCCCATCCATGACATATTTAACCTGCTAGCTCCATATCCTATGTGAGGGTTCTTGCTTTTGTAGTACTTGCAATTTATTCAGATCCTGTATTTGTTGACTAATACTTTTGTTCCACTATTCTTGAGTTATTTTCCACCTTCATTACTTTCTATGTATCTCTTGATTGCCTCATCCAACTCTTGTAAGATCTGTCATGATTCCATGACCCTACATCTGATCCTATACTAGAATTGATCTGATTATACCTTTGATCCTGACAAAATCTTCAAGAAATCATGTGGTTAGAATTATAGATATCATACAAAATTGTCAATTAAATTTACAGGTACCTTTTCTATTTAATTCATGAAGAAAATTATATCAATATTCATATTATAACAGTCCCCTATTATTTTCCTCTAAATCCTCCGAATCAAATTTCCAATGACTGTACTCTTTCCCCAATAATATATCGGATTTGAAATTTAGGGCTCCCTGAAAAACCACTTTCATCCCCCTTAGTGGATACAAAAAATAAAAAACTGCAAAGGTGATTCCTTCAAACCAAGTTCCATGTGACCACAACTTGAAACTGCAAACTTAATCACCCTTTAGCTCCCCACTCTATGTTTTTCTACACAGGATCTTGCACGAAAACCAAGTTTGAGGGTTGGTTTACTTCCAGGCCCTTTTTACCTTAGCATGGGATTGACGCCGGGAACAAGTCCTCCATACTTTGGCCTTTGACTGTTTTCCCCTGTCGACTTCTGTTCTCCCCTGGATTTACACTTCGCCGAAGCCTTTAATAACTCCACTAGAAAAACGAATGTTTGAGGTTTAATGTATCGCCAAATGGAAGGTTCCACCCCCATCTGGAGGCTTCAACGATATCAATGATTGTGACTTAATCACGTGTTGAGACAGACGAATCTCAACCAATTATGAAATTCAATTCTCTGGGATATTTCCATTCTCGAGTATTCCACTTCCTCGGAGTGACAATCCTATGAAGTACTTACCTCTTCTCCCTCTTCTTGATCCAACAGTTGAGATAGGTCCTGAAAGGATCTCAGATAGACAATCTATGTGCCTTCATGACTTCAAGCTTCGACACTTTTCACTAACAAAAAATTGGACACCCTCGAAGTCACATACTCTTGGAGAGGACATGACATGTTGATGTCACCCAGGGTGACGTGGAACTATGGCATGTGTGTCATGTGTCACTGAAAAATGAACATATCAGGGTCCAAAAGATACTAAAACCAGGTGACAAGTGTCCCCACATGATACCCCTTCCATGTGGCATAAACCACATCATCAATCAAATTCAAGACTCTGGGACTTCGGGCTTTAGAATTTTCCCAAGTCCAATGCATGCTATCTCTCGAATAGATGAACGCCAAAATAAATCGATGGCTCACACTCTTCCCACAACCAACAATTGTGATTAACTCCAGGATTTGAGATTCAGGGCTTCTAGCTCTAGAAGACCCCCATACTCTCGAACTATCGAATGCCGAAGTGGCGAGGCTCCGAAGCTCTGAAAATTTTCTACCCTTATACCTCTACTAGATATGACGACCCACAACACTCCCAAATTCCTTCCCTTGATCTAATGGTCGATGGGAATTTCGGGACTTCGACGCTCTAGGGATTCAGGTTGTAGCAGTTCAAAAAGGTTTAAAACTATTGGAGTGAAAAATCCTGAAGTGGTCAACATCGAGTGACCACAATCGATGACGGATATTCCCTCGAGCCTCCTATCATATCATATGGCTGATGGGACTTCATGACTCCGACCTTTGGTATTCAAGATTTTCCTTCCTTCCAAGATCGTCGAAGCGATGAAGTTCCAAAGTCTTACCTTTCGTGCCCGGTCTCAATCGACAAAACACCTTTATCTTATATGAAATCCCTTAGGTTTTCCCACTTCTCTCCAGGGCTCCAGTGCTACTGGTCAGGAAATATCCCTACTGGAAACTCCAAGGATTATGAACTGTGGACAGTTCTATCCAAACTACCATCAACCTCATGCACACAGGCATCCATTCTCTCCTGGAATGATCAATAAATTATATTACATCCATTTAGTAATGTCTCTCCTCTTCCATCCATTTGTTTCCATGCTTAGCCTAAGCACACATGAAATAGGTAGAATGAGTGAAGAAAAAGGAAGGAGAAGAAGAAGAACAAGAACCAAGGAGAAGAAGACCCCTAAAACATCCCCCAAGGGATGTTTATATAATTACATGAAGACAAGAGCTACATGGCCTCCCTCCCAAGAAGCTCATGTAATCCCTTTTCTCCATAAAATCAATCATGGGTAAATAAAATAATAATAAAAGGACTTAGCCACTCAAGCCCCCTCTCTCATGGAATCATATCTCCCTACCTCTTTTGTCCTTGTCCGTCTTGCAACCAACAATGTATTTTATTAATGTATATAGATGTATTACATTCCCTAGGCACTTTGGCCCCTTTTCAACTTTATCGGCTCACCAACCTAAGTCACATTTACATAATACATTATAGTTCATAATGGTTAGAACCAAGATGTTACAATTAACAACCAAAATTGGGATATCGTTGTTTCTTTTTAACTGTGTCTTTCGAAAAGTCGAAAAGTTAGAACTTGCTTGGTTGTTATTCTTTAATATGATTTCAAGAGTTTGATTGTTGAGTTACATTATATTTATTTACAATATTTGAGTTGGTATTTTTCTGGTCACCACGAGTTAAGTTGCAACTTTGGATTTTTGTTTTAGTTGGTCACTGTAAAATTTTACATGCAATCCAAATTTAGAATCTCATAAGATCTTGGAAGATATTATTGAAATTTCGATTTTGAAATTCTTTGGGTCTCTATGAATTCTTTTCTTTCCTATTCTGAAACTAGACTGGTACAGTATTTTTAAATTCAATTACCATTCTATAAACACACAAATTTATTTGAATCACTTCCATTCTAATTCACAATCACGATTTTACATTTATGAAGTGTCATTGCCAATCTAAGCTACAGACCCGAAAGTTGTAAATCTATAAGATCGCTTCCCTTTTCTTTAAATTTTACAGGCCAGACTTTATAATTTGAGTGTTTCGTTTCCATCTAAGCCACAGTCCCAAAATTGACCATTTCTTATGGTCACTGCATTTTCATAGGTAGACCCATACTTGACCGTTTCAATTGTCTAGTGGCCAATTAATTTCCAGAACTTGAATCCTCTCATTTCTTTGGTCGTGGTCAAGTTAGATTCCAATATAGATTTTGGAACATGTTGGATTGTTGCATAATTTGTTTTTTTGCATTATTAAGTTGATTTCATGAAGATCACCATGAACTTAATTGCATCTCTAAAACTAAAAGAAAAATAATTGAACGTTGTCAATAACTACACATCGAAGATTGAGTTTTGTTAGTGTGAAGATCCGATTTATTTTTATTATTAGATCCGAAGTCTTGAGGATAGATTGTCCTCTCTATTTTATTTTCACAACCGTCAGTACTTAATGGAAATAGGAAGTAAGCCCAATTTCTATTCCTCTTTCCTTCCAAAGTTTGTAAGAACAAAATCTCCCCTTGGTCGATAATCTTGCTACCGTCGTGAGTAAACGCCTTGGCAATTTCCGAAAATTTTGGATTTAAAATGAGCGTGTAACGTTACTCACTTGTCGATTATCGACGAATTAAGGTTAGTGGAGTAACAATACGGGACGGGAGAGGATCAATATATCTTCCATTATGTACCGACGTTGAATTGTTGTCCATAGCCATTATTGTTTGTGTTAAGTACTTAATTGACAATATTACATTTGTTATCAACGTTATAGTTCTATTGTAAATATTAATTTGTTGAAATCTATGTTCAAATGTCAAATTCCGTAGCATATGTTGTAAGTGGTTCTAGTTTTGAAGCTAATGTGGGTATTATTATTATTTGTGTGTAATGAGGATTGTAGTGCACAAATTTTGGAATGGTCATCCTTATTACCATTTCTCCAAGCTCGTCTTGTCTACAAATTCTCGACTTATCTAGTCGTCATCTCGCAGCTATCTAGTATATTGATAATATATAAATGTTATTATAACTATAATGGTTGTACTTAATAACTCCATCGCTAAGTCCTAATGAAATTATCTTTAATGATTNGTCTTGTCTACAAATTCTCGACTTATCTAGTCGTCATCTCGCAGCTATCTAGTATATTGATAATATATAAATGTTATTATAACTATAATGGTTGTACTTAATAACTCCATCGCTAAGTCCTAATGAAATTATCTTTAATGATTATTAAATATCTATAATTATACAAGGTAAACACTTTACATAGTTTCAAAAGAATCCTTGAAAATAATTGTTTATGTAATTAAAATTGAGCTAAGGATATGTAATGACCCCCGTTGTTACGACAACATATGAGACATAACAAGTGAATTTTTTTTTTTTTAAAGCAGGGAAGTAACAACAAAAATAGTCAATCAACACAACTCAATGATGGACACAATGCACACAATCCAGGAAACAGGCAACATAATGACCCATCATACTAGCACATCATGCAACTGGATGCAACTTGCAAAAATCAATTAAAGAAAATAAAAGCAACTACCCTTCCATCCTACCCTGCAAAGTTAGGATCTCTAGGACACATAAGAAACGCTCAAGCCTAGGTTCCCATCGATTTTGTCCATTTAAGGTCTCAAGGCTAGAAATTTTTATGAGGAACAAGGAGGTGTCTACATCCCTCCTGACACACACAAGATCACGCCTACTAAGGTAAAGACAATATCAATCAATTGAAACACAACAACTTCAACGACCAGTAACTAGAAACTTCCCGGCGAGCGAGAGACAATCACAATAAAATTTACAAAACAAGTACCACCATAAATACAAAATTCATCATCCACATTGGGAGGTGCATGATCCTAAGCCAAGTTTCATATGCAATTATCGAGCAACGAGAGAAGTGACCCAATCATAAGGGATCACGTCGTGGCATTGTGACAAATGTGCCAGGAACCCACAGGAAAAAAAAAAGGTTCTAAACCTTCAACCCAATATAAAATAAAATGTGCCTGAAATGCAACTGGCACTGACATACATTATATGACACCATTAGATGAAGGTGCTCAAACAATAAAGAAATGTGCAAAAATTAACGACGATTTCGTGAGGAAACAAAAATGGCTTCACCATATTTAGATAAATAAATTAAAATCAACCATCAATGTAAATATCATAAGGATCCCACCTATCATAGAATCAACATCCTTTATTAAAAATAACATATCCCTAACATTCAATTAATTAATACTAGATCTCTAGAATGACCATAACAATTTGTTTTAACTCCCATTAATGTGATCCACTTATACCATACTCACACTAATCGATGACCAACCTGAATTATACATCATTACTAACACCTGGAAGACATTTATAAACTCTACAAAAGAATTAAATTGAGGTCGTGGTAGAGGCATTAATAGATAATAAAAGCATCACATTAATTCAAGTGAACTATTATTCTAATGAAATGGAAAACGATTAATCTATTGGGTTGGATAAATGCGTTAAACATAAAATAAATCCAATAACCTTTTTACAAGGGAAGGAACTTAAATTAAGAAAAATAATTAGGAATTTTACACATAGATCCTTTCGGCACTTACCATGCTACCAAGTATATTCTTAATATACCGAAGTGTAGTTCTTTACAATTAAAAAAAAAAAATGAAAAATCCCCCTGCCACTGTGAAGACCGCATCCCAAATACATAGTCCTCATTACCAATTTACACCCAACCATATGACATTGATGGATATGGTATACAACCAAAATTGGTAAACATTAATAAAATATTAAAAGATTATTATTCCACAATTGAAATGGGCAGGAAAGTTGGTTTAATCCCAGCTTCCATCACATCATCCATTTTTACAACATTATATCTTTTATAAAGATAGCCAAGGCCACTAATTAATATATCTCCTAGTGATATTCAGAAACTCTGAGTAATTAATTAATACCTCTGTGTCTTTACTAAATCTCTTTGTATTTTTCACAGGATGTTAAGAGTTGGGTGCACTTAACCCCAGGGATCTCAGAAGGAACTATTACAACTTCCAATCGGTCAGTAAATGGAGATTCTCAAGGGAAACAAAATAATTAATTAATTAAAAAGGCAGATTGGAAATATAAAACTTGCCAAGAAAACTCAGAAATAGTAGAATAAAAAAATCAAGAGTAACCGCCATTGGCCACCTAAATATAGCTTCAATCCTGATATATCTGCCAAGTAAATCATTGCCAGTAATTTTCGTTGCCAAGTAAGAAGACGTTACATAGACGAGGAGAAAATGCGACCAGGTTTTGGCATTTGACAGACTGGGAATCACTATTGTCTTTATTTTGTTTTCGTTATTAGCGTCCATCCTCGGTCAATCATTGATGGATTTGGAAGCATTCAAAGCTATAAAGGTATCCAAGCAATGAATTTATTTAATTTAAAATTGATAACATATTTATTGGCATCCTTTCTTTCCACTATGTAAGGATCGTATTAGTTTATAAAACTGTATACATAAATTATTGGTTGACAAATTTCACGAGGTTTATATCCATTGAATACCCATCAATTTATATAAATAAACTTATAAAATATATACCAGAGAGTGACAATTCACTGTAACTACAATTATCATAGTAAATGCAATTATCGCTGTAAAATAAAATTATTACTGTAAATGCAAAATATCAATGTAAATGAAAATTATCACTATAATGCGAATTATCACTGTAAACAATAAATGCAATTATCCATGTAAATGTGAATTATGACAATTTCATTGTGCGTAAGATCACAAATTTGATTTTTAAAAAGTAATTATTCTAAGAATCTAAGATGTGAGAATATAATTAATTATTGATGAAAAGTCCATGATGACCACAACGAGCGAACAATAATCTAGATTAAGTCTGGAATTTGCAAAAGAATGTCCATAATCGCTCGATAAAATCTCATCACACTCTGTGGAATCCCATCTCGTGCAACAGAGAAATTTTGCTAACTTGGGATAACACAACCAATACTCTTATTAAACCATAGGTATTGAAATTGCATTTAGTAAGATTTCTTTTTTTTCTTTTTTTCAACTAAGGAAGAATAACTTAGGTTCATAAGAATTGTCAGGATAAAAGAGAAGGTAAGCATGGGATGTTTGACTGTGGCACCGTGAGGTAGAAGGGTCAGATTACAATGTTTAGGGGATTATATATTAAAAAACAAAAACTCAGCGCCTGAGGCAAGATTTCAATTATTTCAACTTACTAGAAAACAAGATTTCACCACTGTTTTAGCATGAGTTACATGTCGATGCCTTGGACTGCCTTGGTACATTGTAGGGATCACTATCAGAGTACACAGTGGAAGGAAAAAAAAATGTAGGCATAGGTAGTGATCAGAAATCCAAAACAATGGAACAAAGCCAATAGACGACTGTCCAAAAAAACAAAACCAAATCACAATCTACAGGAATCTAAATTCCAAACATCAACAATTGAAGGGGAAAACCCATTTGCAAAAAATTGAAAGCCTCTAAGGTTTACTACTTCCATGCAACATGTTTAAAATTTTAGGAGAGGAAATTAAGTAATCACTACTTAAGGGAGGGACTACAATAAAAACAAGTTTTAAGATCCTAACTTGACTACAACCTGTTATCTCCCAAAAACGCACTGTCATTTTGGGTGATAGAATGAGTAAAAAATTGCATTTCTACAAGTCCTGGTTTTAAAAAATTACTTTTTCAGCTTTCCACAGCGCGCTCCTTTTAATTTTTTGTGGGTTAGCTGTTAAAAGCAGTCACTTTCCATAGCGCACGAGTCATAAAATAATAGCTCTGCGCTGGGGAAAGTCCCGACTTCGCTCAAAATGATTTTTCTTGCACACGACAAATGCCAAATCTACCATGCACAATACAACTCATCAATAGAACTATGAATGTTGACATTTCTGAAGGTGATAATATCTAAACATCCGATATAGGTGGGATTTACTCTCTGAGTAAACAAAGAATAAATAAATGAAACCGCCAATCTGTCGAATGTCCGTTTTCCAAGTAAATGAATGCATGCACAACTGTCTAATGGTGAACACAACCTGTGGTCTAAATGTTTGACATGTTGAAAGCTGTTGACGGTGCATGCGTATAACTTTCTGTTGGTTAAATTAACAACTCTGAGGAGGTCTGGTTCATGGAATGGTCAATCTAGGAGTCGAGTCTGAATCAAGAGTTCTCAGACTATCAAGGGATGAATACATTAAAGGAAATAAGTGCCTATGATTCAGAAGATGCCTTCACTTGACAACAAGGGTTTGGAGGGCTTACCTGGTCGAATAGTAAACAAAAATGAAAGTCTAGTGCCATCTCCTGCTCTACTTCCAAGTCAAGGTCATTCTCAAGCACCTGTTTTAAAGTCTTCAGTTGGTAATGCAAATCTTTTGCTCCATGGCACTGGTGGTTTTAATACAGACGATATAAATCAGTCAAACTTGAAGATTATCTAATCAGGTGATCTTTGAAGTTTCCATGACAGTTTATTGACATTCATCAACATTGCATTTACAAAACACTCAGATCTGTACACAAACATTTGCAGCTCTGTGCAGTTTCATCCTTGGCGGCCATGGGAAGGACGGGAGTTTCTACTGGTTCGATTTGCGTTGCAAAGAAAATGCATCGGTCATGTATCTCGGCAAGGAACCAGTTGCTTCTATTTGCTTCAGTCCAGGAAATGATGATATTTTGTATGCAGCATATGGGAACACTGCTACTTGCTTGGATATGCGCATGGCACCTTCCAGCAGTTACAGTTCAGGCAATTCTTCAGTTGTGTGCTAGACTAACAAAGTCACATTCCATGGCAATGCAATTTCTCAAGAGAGGTGGATTGTCTTCCCTTTTGAGCCTTCCTAGAAGTTGTTTTTCTTTTCCCAGGTTTTGATAGTGTGGCAGCTGCTATTATACGCCATCTTCTTGAGGATCCTCAGACTCTTCAGATTTCCATGGAGGTAGAAATACG
>ML821879.1:73440-84759 GCA_009831015.1 Picea engelmannii
AGCATGAGCTAACACCATCCTCCCATGACTCCAGGTTTCAGAGGATACATGGTGGGAAATGCCTCCACCCCTCTTAAAAGGACTAGGGTCCACACCCTACAATGGAGTATACAGTGGCACCGTGTTGTTGGGAATTTTGTCATCATTTATTTAGTTTTAGGTAGTCTCACCACCTGAAACCTTGCACTGGTCCACATATCATAGCTATGCATTCAAACCAATATAATTTCACATACAAATATTCATACCATATTGTTTCTCGGTCGATAGTCATGACATCCACTTTCATTACCATTATCCCTTGTCTATTTCATATCCCATTGACCTGCAGATTAGTCTATAATACAAACTCATACATATCTATGCACTATCATCATGTAATTGCATACAACCATAATCTCAATTTAGTATCCACGTACCAACAACATAATATCAAGTTTTCAAGTTAGAAATAGATCTCATAATATCCCCATAATTCAATTGACGTTACTCATTTATAGAATTTTCATTTACATAATAGATCGCATCATATCCATCATCATTCAAATAACTTTTAAACATTCATAGAATTTACATTCTCATAATAGATCTCATCATATCCATCATCATTCAAATAAAATTTAAACATTCATAGAATTTACATTCTCATAATAGAGCTCATCATATCCATCATCATTCAAATAATATTTAAACATTCATAGAATTTACATTCACATAATAGATCACATCATATCCATCATCATTCAAATAACATATAAACATTCATAAAGGTTCATACATCTTAAAAGTTCAAGTGTAATAGTTTCACTGTGAATGGAAAATAAAGGTAATTAAGCCTCAGTTAATCCTAGTTGTCTAAGTCAAAAGGTGGTGTTACATACACCCATCCTTCGAGAAACATATTCTTGAGGTGATAAAAAAAGTGAGGGATAATCTCTTCGTAATGTCTCAACATCCTCCCAAGTAGCAGATCCTGAACTATACTTGTACCACTAGACCTTAACTTGGTCTACCAGACGGTTCTTAAGCTGTCGAACTCTACGGTCCAATATGTGTAATGGTTCTACCGTGAGGTTTCCCGCGTCTGATGCCTACAATTCCTTCCAATTTAGTTTATGTGATTCTTCAACAACATAATAACATAGAACAGATACATAAAAAACATTATGAGTTTTATGCAAGTGGGGTGGCAGTACGAGACGATAGGCAATGGGTCCAATTTTCTCTTGTATTTTGAACAGTCCTATAAATCGAGGTGACAACTTTGTCCCCTTCCCAAACTGAATGGTACTCTTATTAGGCCTGATACGAATGAAAACCTGATCTCCCACTTTATAACTTCGGTCAGTGCTGTGTGCATCCACATAACTTTTCTATCTATCCCGTGCTTCCTTTAGTCTCTGCCTAATATGAATCACCTGTTCCTCCATCTCTTGAATCAAATCTGATCCAATTGTTACTCAGTCTTATAATCTTTCCAAACTCAATGGTGTTCTGCATGGCCTTCCATACATAGATTCGTAGGGTGGCATTCTGATGGAGCTATGAAAACTGTTATTGTAGGCGAAATCCACCAAAGGTAGGTACTTCTCCCAATGGGTTTGATTATCCATGACATACATCCTAACCATGTCTTCCATGACTTGATTTACTCTCTCAGTTTTCCCATCTGTTTCAGGATGATAAGTTGCGCTTAAGTTCAACTGAGTCCCCAACGTTGACTGCAAACTTGTCCAAAACCTATAAGTGAATCTGGAGTCCCTATCTGAAATGATTTTCTTAGGTATCCCATGCAAACAGATTACCTCACTTACAAACATGCATGCCACATCAGTGACATCTTAAGTGTCTCTAACTGGAATAAAATGAGTACTCTTGGTCAACTTATCAACTATCACAAGGATGGAATTGTGTCTATGAGATGGAAACCCCACAACAAAATCCATAGAAATGACTTCCCACTTGGTCATACGAACATCATGTGGTTGTAGGAGGCCTGTCGGGTGATGGTGGTCAACTTTCACTTGTTGAAACTCTAGGCACTTGGTGATGAAATGGACTACATCGTGCTTCATGCCTACCCATAAGAAGAGCTTACTCATGTCCGCATACATTTTCTTCACACTCGAATGTGCACAATAAATTCCTCTATGGGCTTCCTTCAGTATGATGCTTCGAATATCCCCACTTTCAGGGATGTACATCCTTTCTCGATATCTTAATAGTCCATCTACTTCCAGGATATATCCATCATACTTTGGATCTAACTGCCTTCCACTCTCGAGGTTTGAAGTAACCTTTAAATACCAACTGTCTCCAAGGAGTTACGTGAACACACGCTCCCTCAAATTGAATTTTAAGGGTACCAAGGAGAAGACACGTGGTCTCCTGCTCAATGCATCTGCGACCACATTTTATTTTCCCTTAATGTAAGAAATACCAAAATCTTACTCACTCATAAACTCACTCCATCGCCTTTTCCTGGCATTCAGATCCCTTTGAGTGAAGAGATGTTTTAAACTTTGATGGTCCTTTTTGAGCTCAAAGTTTCGCCCTACTAGATAGTGCCTCTAAAGTTTTAGAGATAGCATTACAACTTCCAACTCTAAATCATGAGTAGTGTAAATCTCCTCGTATTTCTTCAACTTCCTTGATGCATAAGCTATCACTCCTCCATCTTGCATTAACACAGCCCCCAACCCTTTCTTCGAGGCATCCGTGTAGACTGTGAAGTCCTTTTCCATATCCAACACTCGTAGAATTGTCGCACTAGTTAGTAACCTCTTAAGCTCGATGAATGTACTATCACATTCTTCTATCCATTCATAACTGACCCCCTTGCGCTGCAAAGTGGTGATGGGTTTCACTATTTTAGAGAACCCTTCCACAAATCTTTGATAATAACCTGCTAGCCCCAAGAAGCTTCTTACCTCATGAATATTTTTCGGCACTGGCCATTCCATAATGGCTTTTACCTTTTCTGGGTTCACAAAGATTCCTTCACTGGATATGATATGACCTAAATAGTGAATTTCTTTCTGGAAGAAGGAACACTTTGAAAACTTCCCACTCAATTTGTTCTCTCTAAAGTAGGATAACACTACTCATAATTGTTCTTCATGTTCTCTTTCATTCTTAGAATAGATGAGGATATCATCTAGAAATACTTGTACAAAGAGGTCTAAGTATTTATGGAATACACCATTCATGAGGCTCATGAATACTGTTGGTGCATTGGTCAATCCAAAATGTACTACAATGAACTTGTAATGCCCAAATCAAGTTCAAAAGGAAGTTTTAGGAATATCCCCTTCCTTGATCCTTAATTGGTGAAACCTTAATCACAAATCAATTTTTGAGAATACCACTGCTCCTTTCATTTGATCAAAGAGATCATCTATTCATGGCATTGGGTACCTATTTTTCACTGTAGCACGGTTCAAGTCCCTGTAATCTAAACATATTCGTAAGGAACCATCCTTCTTCTTCACAAAGATTACTGGTACACTCCAAGGTGAGACACTGGGTCTTATTAGTCCTAAGTTGAGTAGCTCTTTCAACTGCATCTGCAACTCACAAAGTTCTGGCGCTGTCATCCTATACAGAGTGGAAATTAGTTCTGCACCAGGTTTTAGATCAATAGTAAAATCAAGCTCCCTCTTAGGAGGTAACCCTGGAAACTTGTTGGGAAAAACATCCTTAAATTCTGACAACACAGAGCATTGATCCAAGGAGGGTCCTTTCCTTTCATTCACTGCTTCCACTACATATAGTCGACACCGTTGCCTCATGCACCTCTTAACCTTCATAGTTGAGATAAATCATAGAGACACCTTTCTCCATACACCGTGGATCTCTAGTTGCCTTCCTTCATCGTCAACACAAAGCACCCTTTTTGTGAAACAATTTACCATAGCTCGATGGGCTTCTAACCAATCCATTCCAATGATTAGGTCATATGTCCCGAGAGTAGTGACATATACTTTCAACCTAATAGTACACACTCCCAGGTCTACTAGACAATTATCAATGCTAGGTCCTACCTCTTGTTTTTCCCCCGAAGCCATCTCGACCTGTTTAAAGTCATCGTGCTCGTAGGTTGCCAACCCACTCTTTTCTAATGCAGATGGTGAAATGAAACTATCTGTAGCACCAGAATCAAATAAATTTTTTAACATTGATATGATTTAGCATACCTGATGACTCCACCACCATGGATTGATGTTCTACCTGGCGATTATTAACTACTGCATAAATCTGGTGGCTTCCACTGCTCTTCCCATCGGGGCCTTTCCTTCTCTATGTACAAATCCTTCTTGAAACTTTGGGCAGTCACGCTGATAATGGGGTCCTCTGCATCCCCAACATGTAACACAAGATTGAACCTGCGCACTACTTTGTGACGGTCTCTGAAATGAGTTCCTTCCCATGGAACCCCTTCCCATACTAGCTGCTCCCTGAGATGGTCTTGGACTTGCCTGCATCATTGGTGATGAGCAGAATGCTGCACTTGTTGCCATTGAAATACCTGTAGCAACTGTCCTTGGTGCGACTCTATTACCATAAAGAGGTGGTCTAGAGCTCCCTCCCCTGGAGAAGGTCCTAGGGGCCTTCCCCACAAATCTAGGATGATGTGGAAAGGTCGATCACATACCTCCATTTAAGCTCATGTGTTCCTCAGCATAACATGCATTTTCAATTGCTTTCGCTACTGAAGATGGTTTCCACATCCATACCATGGCCCTTATATTAGGGTTTAACCCATAGACAAAGCGTTCTGCCTATTATTGATCATTATCCATGTACGAAACATATTTTACCAATTCCATGAACCTGATATCGTACTCTTCCATGGTCCTGTTTCCCTGTACTATAGCATGAAATGCTCCCACCTGTTGTTCCTCGAAGTAAGCTGGTAGATATTTCCTTCGGAACCTTTCCTCAAAAATTTCCCAAGAGACGATGTCTGGGGTAAGGTGCAACTGCCTCTCCAGGTTTCCCCACCAATTCAAGGCACTGTCCCTCAACTGAAAAATTGCTATCTTCGCCTTTGATGTGGAAGCATAGTCTCTTAAGGAGAAACATCGTGTCATTCCTTCCCACCATGCTTCTGCACGTTCACTGGCACAACCCTCGACGAACTCTGGAAGTTTGATCTTCTGCATTTCTCTAGTGATGTCCTCAAGTGGAGGCCCTCCCCTTGAATCCCTCGATGCTTCAGGATTACCCATTCCAGATGGTGGGCGCTCCACTTCGATCCCTACTGGCTGACGCCCCTTTAAAGTCTCATTTATGGCCTCCAAAGAGCACAGAATGAGAGCTAATTCAGGCGATGGTGGTGGCGACATTGGCAGTCTTTGCGACGATGCCCCTCTGCCTTGATTTCCTCGATTCCTAACTATCCTGTATAATTTAATCTACATCAACCAAAAGTTTGTCAAGGAGATTCTAGGGCAGTTCACATTTGCGCAACTTAAACTTGAAAACAGGGTTAGGCGTAAGTTTTTTTTACTTGTCTGTAAACAGACGTTACTCTCTTTAGGGGAAGTGGCTAGGTCAGGGTTAAAGAATCTAAGCTTGATGTCTTCGCCTAAGAAAACTATTGAATCCCTCGCCTGGTAGCTACGCTAGCATTTCACCACACTCATCAATTCCTCTAACTTACCTTCCCAGTGCGCATGAATCCCCCTCCCACTTATCTTGGTCTAAGTCCTTAAAATTTTCGTTTAAAACTAATTAATGTGATCTTAAACATGATGTTGATTAATTATTATCAACCCAATAACCTAGATTAATCCATTAACCTAAGTTTCAAGTTAGTCCCCTTATTAATATTGATCAACTTAATTATGTTAATCAATAATATTATCATTATTAACATATTTAAAATACCTAATATTAATATAATACTATATTAATACAATAGCTTAGTATTAATATTATGTTAATTTAACATAATATATATATATATATATATATCTTTCAATTTATCTAATTACCAATGTATATATCACATATATACTTATATTAAATTATATATAAATTAAACTAAATTAATAATTTTAAATTATTTCAAAATAAAACAAAATTAAAATAATTAAAACAATTAAATTAAAAATAATTGACAATTTTAAAAGGATTAAAATAAAATAAAACTAAAATAATAAAATAAAATAAAAATATATATTTTATATATAATCACGTTCAGGCATTGTGGGTCCTCGCATGAGGCCCACGTGCCCCCCCCGCTTGACTCTCCTTACCTAAAACCCTACACCCCACTTTTGTTCTCATAACGCTCCATCATTTGCCGCCTCTCTCACTCTACAAGTGCGGTCGGGGCCTCTCCCACTCTGCAATTGCGGCGGAGTTACGGTAATGGCTGGAGGCTCCTCCCTTGATGGATTTGGCCCAGAGAGCTTAGTATTGGCTTAACTTGTGATGTTGCGTGTTGTGTTTGGTGCAGGTGTGCTTGGTGTTCGAAGATATGGGTGCTTGGTTTCGACTTTGGTGCGTTGTGTTGTTAACTCCGTGGATTTGGAGATTTATGTGTTGACTGCGCTTGATGTTGGTCTTTGAGTATGGTCTTGTGGGCTTGGTGCTGATGATGTGAGTCTAAGGCTGTCACTTGTATTCGACAATGGCTCATGGGTGTTGGATTGTATGTTTTTGCTTTGATGCATCGTATGTTGTATGATGTCCCTCTACTCAGTGGCTTGGAATTTATTTTAGGCCATGTTTTCGTGCACAAATTCCACAATATCAGGCTTGATGCACTCCTTCAGAACGTCCAGAAGGGGAATGGGGTCATTGCACACTTCGACGCCTTCGCTTTCCACATTCATCACTGAGACTAGTGGACGACCTGCCACTGTCATTGATGTTGGTTTGCTAGGATCAAAACTTTCTTCTGTCCCCTTTGTGTAAAACCCCGATCAAAACCCACCGGGCGTGTTTGTGGTTTTTATTTCATATTTTTTTTTTGTTTTCTTTCCATTGAAAGTGTTCAGGGTTTGCTCATGGATTTAGAACAAAATACTTAAAATCAGTTAAGTATGAATTATTACTGGTTGGGTGATTATCAATTACAAATGCTATTAAATTTCGAATCCAATTGAAGATCATCAATAGATATAGCTTTGAATGCAGGGGCGTACCAGGTATGGGTGCATATGGCCATTGAATTATGCATCTCTGCTTTGCATTAACTTTGCATTTTGATAGCAATCTGTGCCCTCCTTGTTTATTATTTTGTCTGTGCATTGATAATGATAATTTAGAAGGATTTGAGCATGGTAATTGGTGCAAACCCCCTACCCTAGTGGGGTCAGCGACCTCTCGGTCACTGGATCGTCCTCTAACTCTAAGCTGGAACATCTCTTTTGAGTCCTCACTGGAACCCTGTAAATTAGATCCACAAGTCCTCTTGTTTAGAACTCACGTGTGAAGACTCCAGCATCAAGCGCGAGCTCCCCCTTCATGTGATCATCCTTATGACCACAGCCTTACCCATAAGGCGTGTTTCTCATTTCACGATTAAGGATTTCTCGAGGGAGAAATCCTTGTCTCTTCAACCACCGAATGCCAAAAAAATCTTAACGGTGATTAGCCTATGCTTAAATCTCGGTCCAAGCGACCGTTCACTGTGACCTCACGATAAACCAAAAATCTCTTTTGGTAGATCGAGACTTCTACAGTCAAGCGTCCCATTCTTTTGCAACTTGAATCCCTGAATCCCAATTGGGGGCTCTAGCTAAGCGCTATCCCTCTTCCATTACTCCTCTTCCCTTACTCCTCTTCCATACGACCACTATGTCATGACCATGGCCTACACCCAAGGGGTGTTTTGTCTTTTGTGACTCAAGGAGTCACGATGAAAAGCACTTCTCTTACCCTTTGAATCCCTGACCTCTGACGGGCTTAAGGTTCTCATCTCCTACCTCACGTGAACACGCCCCGCGACCACGCATCTACACCAAAAGGGCTATCGGAGTTCGCGGTTCGGAAAACCAACGAACATGCTCTCCTACCTCTCGAGTCTCGAAGTTCCAAACTCCAAAAGGACCCCACATTCTTTTAAAGCCTCCCTTAGTGGATCACCATATGACCCAGTCCCGTGACCTAGGGTCAAACCTTGAGCATGTCGGGGTTTTTCACTTCGGGGTTTTGCAACTTGCGAGACCAAAAGGTCTTGCACCTTCAGTTCCCCAAACGCCGAAACTCTGAAATCCTTTCGCACTGGATCGACAGTCTCCACTGCCCCTTGACCAATTGTTAGGATCCTCTATCTTATTCTTCCCGAGGGACAGTCTGGATGATTTCATGGTTTTCCTTTTCGTGAATCCTCCACTCTTCTCCTCGTGAGTTCCCCGGTGTTCAATTCCCTGGTCGATCAGATCTTTTCACCACCTGTCCTCTCCATGATGGATGGTCTTGATTCTTTCGGTGATTCTACCAAACACCGACTATTCACCACGTGTCCCAACTCTCGATATATTCCCTACTTGATGGGTGTCTTCCGTGAAATCTGACGGTCGTCAAGATTTCGTAACACGTGAGTCCAAAGCAACTTCACCCTTGTTACACCAGACGCCAAATGCCGAAATACTCCTTTGGGCACAAGGTGCTAAGGTTCGCACTTCTTCCACAGATCTGTCAGCTATCGGAAGATAGACACTTCCTCTCGAAGTATTTCCACTGTCCGTTCAACTCCTCGCCTTTATTCTAGATCTGATGGCTATCGACTCTCTGCGTTCAGATCTGATGATTACTGTGGTCTCCCCCTGAGCTTATGCGGCTTTTCTTCCCAGAATTAGGAAATATTCTAAGTGTCAAGCACTAAATATTCAGTCCTTCTTCAACTGGATCTCTGTGAACGAAAACACACTCCCTCCTTAGCTTATTCTCCTTAAATATTAGAACTCCTACACACACCTTGCGTTCGAGGATTTCGAATAACTCAGATTCGAAGGGATTTTCTTGAAAAAAAAATACCTCACGCCCTCCCGACGTTCTTCTTTGTTGTTTCTTTGAACTTAGTCGGCTCTAAGTTCTGTGCACTCCTTGCACCTGGAATATCAAGTCTCCTTTTTCTTCTCTGAACTTCCCTCTCCAAATCGTTCTGAGATCCAGTTAACGCACACCTTGTGTTAGGGAATGCACACCTTGCATACATGGTTCAGTAGAAAAACAACTGAAACTTATCTAGTTTCGTTATAGAATCATACAGTCATTCTCTCTGCTCTCAACAGGAAATGAAAATGAAAATATGAACATCACACATAATACAACACACTTTTCTTTAAACAGTAAATGAACACAGATATATGAAAATCTCCTGTCTGTTCTATTCATTACTGAAAAATGAAAATTACATGGTGTTCTTTCTATTCTATTCTACTTTGTTCTATTCTACTCTATCCATCCCGATCTACTCTTACAATGAAAATGAAAACTTTCTACGGACCGGCTCCCTGAGCTTTCTCATCCTGTTCTTGAAATCTATCAATTCAGACTTAAAACTATTATCTAATCAATCTTATTACGATAACTACTAATTACTATCAGACAGAGTCAACACTCCATGTCTGCGATTTCTTACAGTGCTTAGAGACTTTAGAAACAAGTTACGATTTTAAAATTTGCTTAACAAAATATCTCAACAACGAAAATAAATTCTGAGTTAATGCTCGATTTGAATTTCTGGTTTTGCTGAAATGTTATTCTTCTCTCCTCCATGTGTGCGCTGATGACTGTGAAGGCGATGCTCCTGCATCATACTCCTCTAGTTAAAAATTTTCATGGAATCCTGTCCATGAGCTCCTGCACTGTCGTTCCATGATTCAAAATATCAGTTTCTGTGACCCAACTTGCATCTTCCCTTGGATGATATTTCCACTTCACTAAGTACTCAAGATATGTTTTCCTCCTAGTTTTCTTTCCATCCCTCTGTTCAATGATTAACTCCATCTGAGGTATTTCTATTGTGGGCAATTGCTCTTCCCACTGAATCTCTTTCTGATCATCTACCTCTCCTTATTCATTCCTCTGGTAAGGATATAGGTCTACAAAATTGAATATTGGTGATATCCCAATGTTGTCCAGCAACTCAATCTCATAAGCATTGGCTGTGAATTTTCTGGGAATTTTTCATGGCCCAATCTTTTTCATCTTCAATTTGTTGTACGTTCTCCCTTGGGAATCTCTCTTTTCTTAAATGAGATAGAACTTCATCCCCAACTTCAAATTGAATTTCTCTTCTTCTCTGGTCAACTTTTCTCTTGTATTTCTGATTGTTGTCCTATAGCTGCTCTCTGACTATGTCATGGAGTTTTTTCATTTCTGCTGAAAAATCCTCTACTCTAGTGCTTCTGAACTCATCTTGGCTCAAATATTTTAATTTGGAAATCCATCTTGGCTATATACCATACACAATTTTGAATGGACTCTTCCCTATGCTCCTGTTCACTGAATTGTTGAATGCAAATTATGCTTGTGCCAGAATTTGATCCCATTGTCTTCCTTGCTCAGTGACTAAACTCCTCAGTAGGTTTCCTAGACTTCTATTTACTACTTCATTTTTTCCATCTGTCTGAGGGTGATATGCTAAACTAAAGGATAATTTCGTCCCCAGTATTTTCCATAGAGTCCTCCAAAAATGTCCCACAAATTTGGTGTCCCTGTCTGAAATTATGCTCCTCGGCAATCCATGTAGTCTCACTACTTCTTTGAAAACCAAATTGGCGATGTGTGTGGCATCACTTGTCTTCTGGAATGGTATGAAATGTGCCATTTTCGAGAATCTATCCACCACAACAAATATGGAATCTCTTCCTCTCTGAGTTCTAGGCAATCCCAAAACAAAATCCATGTTGATTACATCCCACGGCCTCTATGGAATTGGCAATGGCTGATACAAACCAATATTCTGTTGTCTTCCCTTTGCATATTGACAAAATATGCATTTGTTCATGAACTTCTTCACTTCTTCTCTCATGCTCGGCCAATAATACGAATTGCTCAATTGTGCAAATGTCTTGTCATGACCAAAGTGTCCAGCTAAACCTCCACTGTGTTTTTATTTTAGTAGGTTGTCTCTCATTGAGCACTTTGGAATACATAATTGGCTCCCCTTGAATAGTAATCCATCCCGAATTAAATATTCAGTCCATGGGCTTTTGTCTCCCAATAAAGGATTCTTGCATGCCTCATATGCTCCCTTGAAATCTTCATCTTTTGTATACCTCTCCTTGAGGTGTTCGAACCCCAATGTCTCCACTTGGAATTCTTGTACAATCAAACTTCTTATGCTCAAAGCAT
>ML821879.1:85987-115576 GCA_009831015.1 Picea engelmannii
TTCTACATAATTATTTGTAAGGATCACTCTAGGCTTCCTCACAACAACAAACTACATCTCTCTCTCTCTTCCTTGACTTCCTTTAAGAGATCCTTTCCACCCATGAGAAGTATGCTTGAACTAGCTTCTGCCTTCTCCTTGTCTACTATGGGTAACAACATATGTGTCCTACCATTCTTTTCTAGGGTATAGGTACTCTTCCTCCCATCATGAATAACCTTTTAGTCATATTTCCATGGTATTCCCAATAAAATATGACAGACATCCATAGGGATTACATCACACAATATTTCATCTTTGTAACCTCCTATTTTAAACTCAACTTGGCATTGTTGACTTACCATGACTTGATGTCCTTTTTGTAGCCACGATACTTTGTATGGCCTTGGATGTGTATTTGTCTTCAACTCTAGATTTTCCACCATCTTTGTGGATACTAGATTATCCATGCTCCCACTATCTATGATCACCTTGCAAACCCTATCTTTCGTCTTGCAAGCAGTTCTGAACAAGCTTGTTCGCTAAACTGGTTCTTCTAGTTCCTTCTCTGGTTTGAGAAGAACTTTCCTCATCATGAGGTTTCTTCCTCCTTCTGCAGCCTCTGCTTCCACATGCTTCTCTTCTTCAGCAATGTGTGCTTCTTCGCCTTCTCTTTTTCTATCGGTACATTCCCAAGATTTGTGCCCTTCCTTTCCACAGGTATAACATTTAACTATGCCTCCTCTGGCTCTTCCTCTTCCTCTAGCTCTGGGAAAATAACTTCGTCCACCATGTTGTCATTCTTTAGAGATTCCTCCCTTCTCTTGGTGGCTATGTTGCTTATTAGCTTCCGACTTTAACTTCTGGAACTTCTCCCTACTGGTTCCTTTTCCTCAACTCGAATTTCCGCCTCTACTTCATTGACTTTGCCTCCTAGCTAATTTTTCCTCAGCTTTCAAGACTGCTTGATAAGCATCCTCGACTATACTGACAGAAATCATGCTGATCTCTTCTTGGATTTCATATCTCATCCCATTGATATATCTGACTATCTTTTCATCTTCATTCTCCTTCTGTCCAGCCCTGATGTTCAGTTTGTAGAACTCTTCAGTGTACTCCTTCACTAATAAACCTCTGTGTTTCAGGTTCTGCAACCTCCTGTAAATATTGATCTGGTAATCCTTTGGGATAAATTTATCTTTCATCTTAGCTACCATCCTATCCCAGATTTTAATTTTCTTCTTACCATTTCTTCTACGTTCGGCTTGCAGTTCATCCCACCATAATGTTGTGTGACCCTTCAATCTTGTCATTGCATGCTTCACCATTTTGTCCTCTTCGATAACTTCATAATTGAAGTGCTTATCCATGGAACGTATCCAATCTAGGAATTCTTCAACTTCCAGATTACCTTCATACATAGGTACTTCTATCCTTGCTCTGGCCCCAATATTTGAAACAACTTTTATCAAGCGGTCTTGTGCAACATCCTCTACCACATTTTCACCAGCTTCGGCCTCTTCTTCACTCTGAGCTTCACTGAAATCGCTAGTATCTGGTGCCCTTCTCTGTGATGTTTCCATGGCATCCAAAATCATTTTGAGTCGCCTCATTTATTCTTCCATCTCTGTGTTTTCTCTGCACCTTCTTAGTGACATGACTTCACTACATCACCTCCCAACAGAGTGAAATTCCCATGAAGGATACCAACCTTACTCTCTTCTTCTTTTGTCTGTTGTTCTGCAAACAAACTTAAAATATTTTTCTTTGGCTTTGATACCACCTGGTGAAAAACCCCTACCCCAGTGGGGTCCGCGACCTCCCGGTCACTAGATCATCCTCTAACTCCGAGCTGGAACAACTCTTTCGGGTCCTCACTAGAACCTTGTAAATAAGATCCATAGGTCCTCTTGTTTAGAACTCGTGTGTGAAGAATCCAGCATCAACTGCCAGCTCCCCCTTCATGTGATCGTCTTTATGAACACGACCTTACCCATAAGGCATGTTTCACATTTTGTGATTCAGGATTTCTTGAAGGATAAATCCTTGTCTCTTCAACCAACAAATGTCGAAAATAGATTAACGACGATTATCCTATGCTTAAATCTCGGTCCATGCGACCGTTCGCCGTGACCTCGTGCTAAACCAAAAGTGATTTTCATAGATTGAGACTTCTATAGTCAAGCATCCCGTTCTTTTGAAACTTGAATCCTTGAATCCCAATTGAGGGCTCTAGCTAAGCGCTAGCCCTCTTCCCTTACTCCTCTTCCATATGACCACTATACCATGACCATGGCCTACACCCAAGGGGTGTTTCGAATTTCGCGACTCAAGGAGTCATGGTGCAAATCACTTCTCTTACCCTTTGAATCCCCAACCTATGATAGGCTTAAGGTTCTCAGCTCCTACCTCATGTGACCATGCCCCACGGCCACACGTCTACACAAAAAGGGCTTTTGGAGTTCACGGTTCAAAAAACTAGCAAACATGCTCTCCTACCTCTCGACACTCGAAGTTTCGAACTCCGAAAGGACCCCACGTTCTTTAAACGCCTCCCTTAGTGGATCACCATATGACCCGGTCCTATGACCTAGGGTCAAACCTTGAGCACGTCGGGGTTTTCCACTTTGGGATTTCGCAACTTGCAAGACCAAAAGATCTTGCACCTTTAGTTCCCCGAACGCCGAAACTCCGAAATCCTTTCGTACTGGATCGACGGTCTCCGCTGCCCCTTGACCAACGGTCAGGATCCTCCATCTTATTCTTCCTAAGAGACGGTCTGGATGATTTCATGGTTTTCCTTTTCGCGAATCATCCATTCTTCTCTTCGTGAGTTCACTGGTGTTCAATTCCCCAGTCAATCATATCTTTTCGCCACCTGTCCTCTCCATGATGGATGGTATTGATTCTTTTGGTGATTCTCCCAAACACCGACTACTCACCACATGTTCCCAACTCTCGATATCTTCCCTACTTGACGGGTGTCTTTCGTGAAATCTGACGGTCGTTGGGATTTCACAACACATGAGTCAAAAGGAACTTCACCCTTGTTTCACTAGATGTCGAATTCCAAAATCCTCCTTTAGGCACAAGGTGCTAAGGTTCACGCTTCTTCCACATATCTGACGGCTATCAGAAGATCGACACTTCCTCTCGAAGTATTTCCACCGTCCATTCAACTCCTCACCATTCTTCTAGATCCGATGACTATCATCTCTCTGCGTTCAAATCTGACGGTTACTATGGTCTCCCCCTTGAGCTTCTACAACTTTTCTTCCTAGACTTAGGAAATCTTCTAAGTGTCAAGGACTAAATCTTCAGTCCTTATTCAGTTGGATTTCTATGAACAAAAACACACTCCCTCCTGAGCTTCTTCTCCTTAAAGATTTGAACTCCTACACAAACCTTGTGTTTGAGGATTTCAAATAACTTAGATTCAAAGGGATTTTCTTGAAAATAAAATACCTCATGCCCTCCCGACATTCTTCTTTGTTGTTTCTTCGAACTTAGTCGGCTCTAATTTCTGTGCACTCCTTGCACCTGGAATATCAAGTCTCCTTTTTCTTCTTTGAACCTCCCTCTCTGAATCGTTCTGAGATCCAATTAACGCACACCTTGCGTTAGGGAATGCACACCTTGCATACATGGTTCAGTGGAAAAACAACTGAAACTTATCTAGTTTTGTTATAGAATCATACAGTCATTCTCTCCACTCTCAACAAGAAATGAAAATGAAAATATGAACATCACACAGAATACAACACACTTTTATTTAAACAGTAAAAGAACACAGATATATGACAATCTCCTGTCTGTTCTATTCATTACTGAAAAATGAGAATCACATGGTGTTCCTACTATTCTTTTCTACTTTGTTCTATTCTACTCTATCCATCATGATCTACTCTTACAATGAAAATGAAAACTTTCCAAGGACCGACTCCCCGAGCTCTCTCGTCGTATTTATGAAATCTATCAATTCAGACTTAAAACTATTACCTACTCAGTCCTATTACGATAACTGCTAATTACTATCAGACAGAGTCAACACTCCATGTCTGTGATTTCTTACAGTCCTTAGAGACTTTAGAAACAAGTTGCGATTTTAAAATTTGCTCAACAAAATATCTCAACAACCCAAATAAATTCTGAGTTAATGCTCGATTTGAATTTCTGGCTTTGTTGAAATGTCATTCTTCTCTCCTCCACTATGAACTGATGACTGTGAAGGCAATTCTCCTGCATCAGTAATGGATGCATCGCAGGTTGCAGCTGGGCTTTAATGGAGGCAGTTCCCACGGGAGGCGCTGCCCCCTTTTTTTTAATTTCTTTTCTGAATTCTTTCAAGGCAAGAAATTTCAGTGTTTTTTTTTTTGAAAAGTAATTCCCTCACAGAGCTGATATTTTAGGTTAGGGTTTTCACAATAACAAAGACTATGTATGTTCATATCTGCCATTCCTTATCAACAATGAAGTAATTACTACTCTGCCAAGAGGAAGATTAAGTCTAGTATTTTGTTGTTTCTTGCTGTCTATTTGAAATTAGAAAATATATTTGGTGCAATTGGTTTTTTATAGTTTTCAGTAGATTATGTGGGAGTTCCTATTGCGGTGTAATCGAGTGCTAGCATGCATATATATAATCAATGTATGCAGGATAGTCATGCAACTGTTAAGTTTCTCTGAATGACTACAATAAGAGGATATTGGACTTTGGAGCAACTAAAACTTTAGGTCTTAGAGGATTGCAGAATAACAAAGACTTGGGCCGTGTCAAAGTTAAAGTTTGTGAGGCTAACAATTTTCATGACAATTTTTTTTTAATTTATTTATCTATTTTTTTTTATCAAGCTACAAAAATTCTCTCTTCTTTTTATTTATTTATTTATTATATATATTTATGCTCCTTATTCAGGTGAGGCTTCTTACATACGGTGAGGATTCTTACAGGTTCGAAGGTGAACAGGCCCCCTTCAAACTTACAACATTTTCTAAGGTTTTTGGGTTATTTCTGGGTCAATTCTGAGTAGATGGGTAGGCCCTTGGCCCCAGATTTTAAACTAGGGCTCTGATACCATGTGTAACACCCTTCACTAGGGATTCAAAGTTAAATGGTAAATTTGTAATCTAAAGTACTTTTCTTTTCTTGAACATGACATCTAATTTCTATTTCTGTTTTTCATTACAACAAATCTATCTAATTTATGTTGAAGTTCTAGAAAATTAATTAGTTAAATATCAAATTCTCAAATTATACAGCCCAAAATAATCACAAAACATATTACACAACATATTACACATTTTCAATACATAGATACATATCATAACTTTCATTCTTAACAAAATTAATACTGGTAAAATATCTCTTGAAGAAGAAGTTTTTCCCTTTCTTTCCCGTTGTTGCAAACTTCTTGAAACTGCTTGAAAATTGAATCTTTTCCTCCCATCCATCTAGGAATAGAGCCTCTTCAACTCCCTAGCTCTAGGAACCCTTGTGGTTTCCTAGCCCCCGATTGTTTTCCCCCTTGCCTTATCCTCCCTTCCCATCATTCACCACCTTCTTCCCTCATTTAATTCTCAACTACTCTCCCTAAATTAGGTATCAACCACCTTATCCCCTTTTCATTAATGGGTCATCTACCAATACACTAAGTCTCAAAATGAAAATTATTAATTTATTAAACCAATATTCCTTAAACAAATATTTAATCATGATTATTAATTGACTAATTAATTAAACTAATATACATTAAATAATTATTTAAATCATGGCAATTGATTAATTACTTAGGGTTGATACACTGACCAGGTCCTAAGGAGGCATAGTTTTCTAGTCACTAGGTTTATTAACTTACCATAGTTAAAATCGTGACGTGCCCTTCAGGATGCACTATGTGCTCCAAGGGTGCCACTCACCTATTTTCGTTTTATTTGGGCAAATTTCCCTTCAAGACACAACTACGTGCTCCAAGGGTGCCACTCGCCTCTTGACTAAATTTGGTAGACTTCAAACTCTTGGAGTCAATACTCCGTCAGGTGATCTTGTGGGAGACTAAGGGCCTCTAAGGAATAATGACCCTGCCTTATTGCGAGCCCCTTAGAATCAACGTGAGCGAATGTCACAGTCTTCCCTCATGGCATCGTGGGTCTTCTCTAACTAAGTAATTGTTAACATACATTTCGAGCCACGACGAGAGTGTTAGTGGGTTGTGGCAGGGCTGCTGCCACACCTCTCCCTCAATGTCTTTGGTTTTTGTGCGTGACCCCTTTACTCCAAATGTGAGTCTAGTCAGCAAGCTATCGTCAGCCTGCATCCGTCAACGAAACATGTCAGTGATAACAATCAACATCATAATATATAATCATATGTACATATGTCACATCAACACCATTCAAACCATAACAGTCCACTCCCTGACTCGATCCAGAGTCCAAGGAGTTTCATCGATGCCTTGACACCCTCTCACGTCGAGAGTCTTTCACACTTAGGAGAACCCAGGCAATAACACCTATCGATGTAAATACAAAAAAAAGAACATGCCATCAAATCCACAATATCTCATAATCATAATCAAAATAGCTAATAATATTATGACCCGAATCACTTGCACGCAAGTGTCCTCAAAGAATAAGTCTGCTCAGCGCATGCAAGAGCGGTATGTTACATACACCCCCTCTTGTTTTAAACATCATCTCAAAGTTTCACTGTATGTAAGTGTTGAAATAAAGTGTATCACAATATCATATGTCTAGCTATCAAACAAAAATGGAAATTGCTGACGCATATCATATGCATCCTCCTAGGTCACCGAGTGTGGAATATAGTTGTCCCACTGGACCTTGACCTGATCTACTATTTGACGTTGTAGCTGTCGAATGCAATGGTACAAGATGCAGATTAGCTCTGTCGTGAGCATCTTTGGACAACTGAGAGGGGGGCTGAATAAGTTGTTATTGTGCTTAAATGATTATTCCCATTTTAAACTCTTTATAGAACACTCAATGATGATCACAATGATGCAGGGAAGTAAGCAATAGAATATTAAACATCAATCACAGACATGAAATATATAGAGACAGATATTTCATGAGGAAACCCATAAAGGTAAAAACCTCTTCTTCTTGATATGATAAGTAATATTTATTTTCTTTACATTATTATTCTTATGAGCTCCAACTCCTCTTGAGGCTACAACCTTTATTTTACAAGCAACAACTTGCTGAGAGAACCAACTCTTTGGATTCTCTAGCACCCACTAGAAGGAAGAACCTACTCCCTGAGTGTTCCAGCACCAACTGGATGAAAGCACTGACTTCCAGTCACATAGGCACCAACCTCTATAACAGAGAAAAATATTTCTCCCTTGCACCATCTTGCCACCTTGGTTTTTCTGGCTGCAACCAGATGGAAGCCAAAAATCCGTGTGTTCAAGCACCCACTTGAAACTCTGAGGACACCTATCCTCCCTAGAACCTCCCTACCACCCTGAAATATAAATATTTTCTTTTCATGAATTTATCATAGTGATACAACATTTATCTATGGATTACTAGTCTCATCACTGTTCTAATACACTGCTCTTCTCTGCCTACATTAGTGTCTTTTTGTGCATATGTACCTTGTGCTTTCTATTCCTCTGCATTTTATGCTCTATGAGCCATATCTCTTCTATGCACTATGCCTCTGAATTCTCTTCATTACACCACAGTTCTACCCTATGGATTGTTCACTACATCTCTTCCTCACTTTTGCATAGATAACTCCCAAACCCCATTCACTTCTATGTTCTACATCTTTTTCTCACGTCGATTCATCTACCTGATCATCATGACAACTCTTCATCTTTTTTGGTGGTTCGGACCATGTGTTCATCATCAATGAGCATTATGATGAGATTCCTTAGCTTCTCTGGCAACCGAAACTCTTCGTCTTCTCTGTCAGTTACAACCAGTCAATTATGGCTTCTAAGCCCCTTACTTCACGTGATCACTGTCGGTGACCATACACCTAGGCTTAACGAGCGCTTGAGTGTCTATCAATTCAACGACCATGATTCATTCTCCTAAAATGGACAATTGTCATAACTTCGAAACTTTTCCCTTTAAATGTTTTGGGTTTCAAACCTTTCGAAACTTCCAAATTAGAATTCTAGAACAGATCGGACAGTTCACATTACATCTTGGAACCAGATCAATGATTATCATTAATCATTACAGTCATCCTTCATTGCTTAATCCAACGGTCAGGACTTAATCAAATAGTGAGATGTATGGCCACCTTTTACTCCGCGACTTCATCTATTATTCTTACGCTATCCTTCCACTGTGTCTTGATCAATGGTTGAGAGTTCACCCGTCATCAGATTGACAGACAATAACTCCTTCGGGTCTCCAGACTTCATAGATTTCAAGTCTCAACCCATTCTTTTTCTTCCAGAGTGATCACTTTCTCGGTAATTCATAAACAGTGGAGACTTCTTTTTGTTGGTCAATGCTTCCACTTACACTATCCTTCCATTGTAGTAAATCGACGGACAAGAATGATCCCGAAGTGATCTTTCAGATCAGATGTCTCATCTCTACCTCGGGTCTTCGAAATTTGGGACTTCGGGTCTTTGGGTGAGTGATGGTGGTAAAACTCCTGAAGCAAAACTTCTAGAGTGACGTAACTCTTGCGTCACTTGATGACGTGTCAAGATCCCATCAGCTTCCACGTGTCACTTTAATTTGTGATTTGCATGTACCTAAAATGCTGATTTCAACTTGACACTTGTCATTCTCTGAATGTTCCATGTGTCCTTGATGACGTAGACTGCTGATGTGGTCTATTGACGTGGTTTGTTGACGTGGAATTACTAATGTGGTCTGCCATATTCCCTTTTGCTGACGTGGTTTGTTTACCAACAACCTTGATCCAATGGTCCTCGTTTGTCCTCCAAATCCGACAGACATTATTCATTTCGGATTTCCGGGCTTCGGGTATTTCACATTTAAAACATTCCTAAGTGTAACCTCCTCTCATATTTAGACCCAAACTAAACATTGTTTGTCAATCATGTTCTCAGATTGACAACTCGATCTTTCTGCGATGCAGATTTGCTGGCTTATCCTATCCTTCCACTGAAAAATGATCCAACGATTGTGAAGTTTCTTAAAACAGATCCACGATCAAGAATGATTTCACAACCACAATTTGTGAGTGTTTTAACTCGTCACCCAACTCTGCAATGGGAATATGTGTGCTATTGGTGAGTTAACCACAATCGTTGATCTTCGAAGCTATAATATCAGATGGTCCTGACTAATTGCGGGATGGGAACAAGCGTGATGTTTAATTCTCCTTTCAATATCCACAATTCATCTCTTCCATAGATTTGGTGATTGTGCATTTGATGGTCACGATTTAATATGACTTAAACACATTTTTTGTTGGATCAACTGCAGTTGTAGATATTCGAAGCTATGATATCTGACGATCTAGAGGGATTGCAAGATTGTAGTTGGAGAGTATTTTAATTCCACTTTCGCTCCCCGCAATGCATCCCTATTGTTGATATGTCTTGCAGATTCGACAGTCTCAATTTGATCTGAGTTTTATTGCGCCATCTCTTCTGAGATTTTGATCTTCATTCGTTAACTCTCTTGAGATTTAATCTCCATTTGCTTCATTCTTCTCCACCTTCTGTTCTTGCCATCAATGACAAGCACACTCCTTCCTACTAAACCTGCCAAAAAGAGCACCCTCATCTGATACCTGCAAGGAACTCGTGTCAATAACATGTGTAGGATCACTAATATAATGTCTCAAAACAGATTCGTGAAAAACATAGTGCATATGCCTCAAAGAATCAAGAAAGGCTAGTTGATAGGCCACGGGCCCCTTCTTTTCCACAATCTCAATGGGTCCCACGAACCTTGGAGAGAGTTTAGCACCCTTTCCAAACTTGATCAAACTCTTATGTTGTTTCACCCACAAGAATACTCGATCGACAACTTCATAACTATGGTCGACACGATGAGCATCGACATAACTCTTTTTCCAATCCTATGCTTCCTTGATCCTTTGTCTTATTGTTTTCATTTGATCTTACATTTATTGTATCACTTCTGGTCCCACCAGGTCCCTATCCTCAAGTCGATACCAACTCAAAAAGGCGTCCAACACGGTCACCCATAAAGAAACTTGAAAGGCGGCATCTTAATGGTGCTTTGATAACTGTTGTTTTATGAAAATTATATCAGTGGAATGAATTCTTCCCAATGATTCTGTTGGTCCATCACGTACATACACAACATATCCTCCAAGATTTTGTGTGTTTGTTTGGTCTTCCCATCTGTCTCTGGGTGATACTCGATACTAAAGTTAAGTTGGGTTCCCAAGGCCTCTTGGAAACTAGTCCAAAATCGTCTCGTAAACACCGATCCTCTATTGGATATAATCCTCTTAGGAAGCTATGTAGCCTCACACTCTCACTGATGAAAAATCTAGCTATGTCAGGTGCCTGATACATTGTACGCACAAGAATAAAATGAGCACTCTTCGTCAGAGTGTTGACTACCACAAAAATCGAGTCGTGTCTCCTTGCCGTTAGTGGCAATCCAACAATGAAATCCATCGAAATGACCTAACATATCGATTCCAGAATAATGTGTGGCTATATTTATCCTGCCGGATGTCAATGTTCAGCCTTCACCTACTGACATTATAGACATCTTGCCACATAATTTACTATGTATGCCTTCATTCCTTTCCAGAACAATAAGGGTTTAAGGTCTGCCCTCATCTTCGTGACTCTAGGATGAGCCATGTACACTACTCTATGAGTCTCGTTTAGGATCAAACTCCTCAACTCATCGTTGGGTGGTATGTAAATTTGACCTTTAAATCTCAATAATCCGTCATTGTCCACAGTAAATCCCTGAAATTTTGGTACCATCATTGTGTTTTGTCCGATAAAATCCTTGAAATCTTTGTACTAGTAATCGCCACGCTGTAACGTTAGAATATTTTCATGTATATTTTTCTAAAGAGGCATCATCTAAAATATTCGTGGTCTCTGACTCAATGCATTGGCCACTCTATTCACTATTCCTTTTATGTAAGTAATCTCGAAATTGTACTCGCTAAGCAATTTCGACCAATGCCGTTGTTGCACGTTCAAATTTATTTTCGTAAAGATGTGTTGTAGACCATAGTGGTCTATTTTTAGTTCACATTTTCATCTAATAAGGTAGTGTCTCCAAACTCTCAAGGAATAAACAATGGCTAACAACTTCAAATCGTGTGTCGCATAGTTCTCCTCATGCCCTCTCAACTTTCTCAAGATGTAAGCGATCACTCGATCGTCTTGCATCAAGAGTCCGCCTACACCTTATTTGGATGTGTCAGTGCATAACAAGAAGTCCACGTTCATGTTAGGGACATTTATTATTGGTGATGTCGTGAACAAATACTTGAGCCTCCGAAATTCCTCCATGCATTTCTTGGTCCAAACAAACTTCTTGTTCTTATTATGCAATTCCATGATTAGATTTGCAATCTTCGAAAAACCCTCGATGAACCATCGATATTATCCCACTAAACCCATGAAGCTATGCACTTTTGGGACATTTGTTGGCATAGGCCATTACATAATAGCCTCGACCTTTGTTGGATCCACATAGATACCTTTGTCGGAGATGACATTCCCTAAGTAGTGAATCTTCGATTGATAAAATGATCATTTCGACAAATTCCGAAACAATTTGTTCTCTCGTAGACATTGTATTACCATGAGCCAGTTCTTGTCATGCTCCTCCATCATCCGAGAGTAAATCAAAATATCATCAATGAATACTTGGAAGAACTTGTCTAAGTATTCGTTGAACACCCCTTTCATCAAACTCATAAATACCCCTGGGGAATTCGTCAGTCCAAATGATAAAACAATAAAGTCGTAATGTCCAAAACTCATGCTAAAGGAGGTATTAGGTATGTTTTCCTCCTTGATCCGTAACTAGTGATACCCTGATCTCAAGTCGATCTTTGAAAACATAGTCGTTCCTTTCATCTGATCAAATAGATCATCAACCCTTGGCAACGGATATTGATTCTTGATCGTTTCCTTGTTCAATTGACGGTAGTCAATGCAGAGTCTCCACGACCCATCCTTCTTCTGTATGAAAATAACAGGGGCACCCCACGGTGACACAGTTGGACGTATAAGTCCTAGGTCCAACAACTCCTTCTATTTCATTTTCAACTCTTGTAACTCAGTGGTCGACATCTGATAAGGTGTTCTCACTATCGGTTCAGTTCCTAGTTTTAGGTCGATGGTAAATTCCAATTCCCTCTCCAATGACATCCTAGGTAACACCTCGGGGAAGATGTCTGCAAAATCTCGCACCACTGGAAGGTTTTCTAGACCTTCCAATATGCCCTTCTCATTTAATGCAAGGATCACATATATCTTACATCCCTTGCGCATGCTATTCCGTATATGCAAGGAAGAGATGAACCTTAGGGAAACTCCTTGGTTCTGACCTACAATCATGCATATATGTCCCTCATCATCGACCAAGCTCAACCGTTTTTTCTTACAGTTGATTATCGCCTCATGCGAGTCCAGCCAGTCCATACCAAACACAATGTCAGAAGATCCTAATATCGTGACATACAGGTTGTCCATCATGACAAAATATCCCAAGTTAAGGATACAACCTATAACCTTCCCTCCAACCTTCTCTTTGGCTCCCGAAGCCATTTCTACAAAGCTAAACTCATCCTGTTCGACTTCCTTTACCTTAATTATTTTTAGCACTACACCAGAAATAAAACTCACTGTAGCACCTGGATCTATCAAAATACTAAGAGTCTGGTCAACAATGGTACGTGACGTCTCAAGCATAGTCGATTGGTGCTCTGCTAGGTGGTTAATCACCATTGCATGAATCTGATGGGCCTTTCCCAAATCTCCCACGGTAGTGGGTTCGACTTATCCAGATGCTCTGGTCCTCTCCACTGGGCAGTCATGATGGTAATGTGGCTCTCCACATGTTCGACACCCTTTCTTTGGTCTAGTACTCCTTGTACTCGAAGTAGAAGCTGATGGCCCACCAGCCTAGAACCCCATTCTATTCTGCTGAACAGGCCTAAACTGATGTTGCTGTAGTCGATACTAGTGCTGGTGTTGTGTTCCTCTGTAAGGAGTCCGATGTTGAGGTGTCATTCATCACGGTGTAGTGTATGTGGATCCTCTATGAGTGCCTCAAAATCCTGGTGAATGTCTAGCTGGTGTTTGATGTTGCAGTGCACCAGATGACACTTGTCCCGTTGGTCTCATTGGAGTCCTGCTCTGACCCCCATTGATAAGATCCTCCTGTGCTATGAGGGAGGGCCTTCTGGAAAACATCATGCAAGGTTTGAGGCATCAAAATCCTCACCTTTGCATGAATGATGAAGTTAAGGCCAAACACAAACTTGTTGACCTTAAGTTTCTCGGTATTCAGGTGCAGAGCATATTGAATAAGCTCCATGAAATGGGCCTCATACTTGGGCACTATATTATTGCCTTGTCGTAAGGCATTGAACTCGTTGAGCTGACGCTCAATGAATTCCTCAGATATATATCTCTCTCGGAACCGTTCCTTGAATAGTTCCCATGACATTTATTCGAATGCCATGTTCAATTACGACATGAGCGTCTTCCACCATAGAAGAGCGCTCCCCTTCCATTGAATACCACCATGCAGACCCTCATGTTGGAGGTATAGTTGTGAAGTGAAAAGTACATCACCATATTCTCCAAGAAGGCCTCATAGGCTACACAGTTCGAGGCACCAAAGAACTCAGGAAATTTGACCTTCTCGAGTTCGCAGTGAATGCTACTAGTACCGACTAGAGCACATGGTGGACCCTCAGGAGGTGTCAATGTCCTGGCCTCATATCTATCCAAATGGTTGATCAATTCCTCAAACATCCTCTGAAAGGACCTCATCATCCCAACCACATCACCCAAAACTATCTGTCCCTACCCAAAAACATGTTCGTCTCCCTAGAGTTTAGACCCCTCGGGCGTGGATGCTACTAGGAGCATCACACCTCCTCCCCTAACACCCCATCGTCTGCTTCTGTGGCATCCTCTGACCATGATTAACTACACGAATACAAATCAATTTAATTAGCAACGTTTTATAACCAATTATCTAATCAATGGAATCCATAGTGATCCCAAGTCATAGGTTGAATCAACCCTCATACCATATGTAACGACCCTCGTCGTTGTGACAACATACGACGCATAACAAGTGCAATTTTATTTATTTATTTTTAAAGCAAGGAAGTAACAACAACAACAATCAATCAACACAACTTGATGTCAAACAAAATGCGTGCAATCCAGGAAACAAACAACATAACGACCCAACATACTAGCACATCATGCAACTGGATGCAACATGCGAAAATAAATTAGACAAAATAAAAAAAACTACCCGCCCATCCTACCGTGCAAGGTTAGGACATCTAGGACACATAAGCAATGCTCAAGAATAGGTTCCCATCGATTTTTTCCATTTAAGGTCTCAAGGCTGGCGAGTGTTCTGAGGAACAATAAGGTGTCTACATCCCACCGACACACACAAGATCACGCCTACTAATCTAAAGACAACATCAATCAATACAAACACAACAACTTCAACGACCAGTAATTAGAACCTTTCCAACAAACGAGAGACAATCACAATGTAATATTACATATATAAAAAGTATGCAGAATAGAAATAAATTGCTAGAAACGACAGATAAACAACAATATAACCAGAAAAACACCACAATAACATTGAAATGATACCAGAATAACACGAGAAAGAGAACTTTGATTTTGAGAGCAATTTTTGCTTGCCTCTTTGAGGGGGAAAACTCCAGTCGAGCAGATCTCTATTAAAATAATATTCAAGCTAACCCTCGACTCCTAGTTATACTAAATATGTCTATCAAAAGAACCATCTAGAGGAAGATCCTTCTAGAAGCGGAAGCTTCTATTACGTCTTCTTACATTCGACTTATTCTACCTTATTGCAAGCCCTTATTAATATTGACCTTTATTACATCTGAATATATTGTTCTACCTACGTGAGGGGTTAGGTCCCTAACATGTCCTCCCCTTAAAAACAACCTTGTACTCAATTCTTGAGATGTGGAAATTGTTGCAGAATGGTAGTTGGTTCCCAAGTGACATCTACTGGAGTTGTATCTTTCCACTAGACTAACACTTCCTTGATGGTTCACTGACATAGGTGATGCTCACGCTGTTCCAAAATTGCTTGTGGATGTAGCCAAATGGATCCTTTTTCATCCAAATCAGGAAGGTTGGTTTGAGTTTGGAACTTAGTTCCAATCACCTTCTTTAAGCATGAAACATGAAAAATAGGATGTAGCTTATAATGACTGGGAAAAGATAACTTATAGGCCACCTATCCCACACGCTTGAGAACGGTATAAGGACCATAACATTTGGGTGCCAGCTTCTGATAATGGTCAGACTTGAGGGAATTTTTCTTGTAAGGTTGCAGTCGAAGAAACACCTGATCCCCTTCTGCAAATTGATGTTCAGAGCGACCTTGATCTGCTTGTTGCTTCATTCGATTCTAGGCCATGACCAAATTATCTTTGAGGGTACAAATAATAGCCTCTCGAAATGTAAGAGTTTGGTCAACTGCCTTGACCTTCGATACACCTGGTAAATATGAGAGAACTGAAGGTGGATTTTTTCCATATATCGCTTCAAAAGGATTCATGCAGGTAGTTGTATGGTATGAAGTGTTGTACCACCATTTAGCTAGGGGTAACCATTGAGCCCACTGATTTTTCTTTTTCGATGCAAAACACCTCAAATATGTTTCCAAACACTTGTTGACAACTTCAGTTTAACCATCAGTCCGGGGATGATAAGCTGTGATGAGATGCAATTGGGTGCCTTGTATCTTGAACAATTCTTGCCAACAATTGTTGGTGAAATTTGGGTCATGATAAAAAACAATAGAATGCGGCATGCCATTAAGCTTGTAGACTTGATCCATGAAAAGTTGAGCCACAGTGGATGTTGTAAATGGGTGTTGAAGAGAACATAAATGAGCATACTTGGAAAGGCAATCAACTACCACCATGATGACTGATTTATTTCTTGATTTAGGTAAGCCTATAATAAAATCCATAGAGATATCCCTCCAAATAGTAGGTGGAATCGGAAGTGGTTGTAGTGTGCCAGGAGATTTGACTGTTTCTCCCTTGTTTCATTGACACAAATCACATTCAACTACAAAATTATGAATGTCTTGTTTCATACCATCCTAGAAAAAATAATGTTTGACCTTGTCATAGGTTTTGGTAAATCTGGAGTGCCCAACTGTGGGTGTCGCATGAAGCTCAGAAAGTACCATGGATTTAATTTTTTACTATTTACTTAAATACAAATGGCCTTTGTATCGAATCTCATCATGGAGCCAAGAGTACCCTGGGGAAACTGAAGAATTGGATTGCAATTGTTGTATCAGATGTGGACTTTTGGGATCGTGTAGCCATTCCTAGCGAATGGCTTGGAGTCAATCTAGTACAATGAAGGAGAGAGAAAAAAGGGATCCTTCATCTTCATATTTTCTAGAAAGTGCATCCACAACCACATTGTGTTTGCCTTTCTTGTAAATGACCTCATAATCATATCTAAAGAGCTTAGTCACCCATTTTTATTTCTCTGGGGAGGAAATGCGTTGTTCCAGAAAATACTTGAAGCTTTGATGATCTGTCTTAATTTGGAAGCATTGCCCCAATAGATAAGGGTGACATAGATCAATGACATGTAGAATAGCCAACATTTCCTTTTCATAGATTGATTTGCCCAAATTTTGTTCAGATAGTTGTTTGTTGGTAAAGGCCAAAGGCCAAATCTCTTGCATAAGGACATCTCCAATTCCTTTCCCCGAAGCATCACATTCTAGGAAGAAGGTATTTATGAAATCAAGAAGGGCCAACACTAGAGTGGTGCACATGGCCATATTCAAGGTTTGAAAATCCTAAGCAACTGCTAGAGTCCAAGTGAAATAATTATTTTTAAGGAGTGCAGTGAGAGGTGCCACAAACTTTCCATAATTCTTAACAAACTTGCGATAATAACCTATTAAGCCCAGAAATCCACGCAAGATTTTGTGAGTCTTTGGGTGAGTCCAATATTGCATAGCTTCAATCTTTTTAGGATCCACCCTAACATTGTCCTTTCCAACAAGATGACCCAAGTACTCAAATTCCGATGTGCCAAAAGCACATTTAGATTGTTTTAGGAGAAGTTGGCACTGAGAGAGTAGATGGAGAACTTGATCCACATGAGCAAGATGGTATGTCTAGGTTTTTCTATAGATGAGGATATCATCAAAGAAAACTAAGACAAAATGATGAAGAAAAGGACGGAAGACATGATTCATGAGGCTTTAGAAGGTGGAGGGGGAATTACATAAGCCAAAGGGCATAACCAAAAACTCATAGTGGCCCTCATGAGTTCTAAAGGCAGTATTAGGAATGTATGCCTCTTTCATATGGATCTGGTGATATCCAGAGCAAATATCAAGTTTAGTAAAGAACTGAGTGCCACTCAATTCATCCAAGAGGTCATCAATGATAGGAATGGGAAATTTGTCTTTAATGGTGAGTTTGTTGAGGGTGCAGAAGTTAGGACACATGCGCCAAGAACCTTCTTTCTTTAGTAGAATGACCACATGAGAATAGTAGGGGCTCGTACTAGGGTGGATAATGTCTACGTTAAGCAGTTCTTGAACCATTTTCTCAATTTCATTTTTTTGGGAAAAGGGTTGATGATAGGGACAGATATTGGGAGGAAGGATTCCTGGTATAAGGGGACTGGAATGATCATGAACACCATGGGAAGGAGGGAGTCCCTAGGGAGTGGAAAAGACCACTTGATGTTTAGAGAGGATGGATTGGAGGTCTAGTGGCATAGAGGGTGTCTCAGTTGCTTGTATGGCATGCAGTTGGGAAATAACGCCAGAATGACCTTTTTTGAGCAGATTTTCCATGCGATGGGAAATAATGATCTCCGGTGAACCAATGATGATGACTTGGAACTTATATTGTTGGCCCTCCTGGTCGAATTGCATGGTTAAATCCTTAAAATCCATGATAATAGAACCCAAAATCCATTGCCAGTTTGCACCCAACACATTGTCACAACTGCCCATGTTGATAGCAAACATATGATATTTCAAGTGGTAGTCACCAATTTGGAGACACACATTTTCAAAATGCCCTCCACATTTCATGGAGCCACCATTGGCAATCATGATTTGGAAATTATTGACTACATGGATATAGTAATGAGTTTCTTGGGCAATTCAACGATGAATAAAATTATGGGTGCTTCCACTATCAACAAGAATGATGACCTTTGCATGCTTGATGTAACCAATTACCTTGAGGGTTTGGGGACCAGAGAAGCTAGTGAGAGCATTTAGGGAAATGACCAGTTCTACTTCAGGAGGGTCTGAGGGAGGGGTTATGTCAGTGGGTTCAGGTGACTCATACACAAGGGGAGTTTCAACATCCTCTTCTGAAATATCCTCCAAGATGGCAATAAAAATATTTTGTTCCTTACACTTGTGGCCTAGAAAATATTTTTCATCATAATTATAACAAATGCCTTTGAGTTGGTGTTCATCCATTTCAGCCCTGGTCAATTTTTTGATCTTTAGTGGAGCAGAAGGAGTAGTGGGATTTACTGGTTTAGTACAAGGAATAAAGGAGGGTTTACGGTTTTGAGAAGAGACAACCTGTTGTGCTTCCTTAGATATTTTAGTAGCCTCCAACCAACTCTAAGGCCAAGCCTTGAGGACATGGGAATGAATCTCATCCTTGAGGCCACTGATAAAACATTCTCGGAAAAAAACATCAGACATGCCCTCTGTACGAAAAACTAGTCGCTCAAAATAAACTGTAAAGTCTTCCACTATTCTAGATTGTTTCAACTTTGTCAAATACCCTAAATGGTTTGTAACAGTGTCAAATCATTCATAAATCTCTTCCACAAAGTGTGTCCAAGCAACATACCCTTGATGAGCAGTTTTTATCCATTACCACCATTGCCAACGTTATTAATCTAGATGGAGAACACCATACCGGAGTTTGGCCAAATCATTTGTAATGATGTACAAAGAGAAATATTGTTCCAATTGAGTTACCCAACCAGTGGGATCTGAGCCATCAAATTTGGTCACATCCACCCGCAGAAGGCGTAGGTCATGTTGAAAGTGATGGGGATGAAAATTATGGGAATGAGAGGAAGTTTTAGCTTTGGTATGCAAAGGTGGCTCAGATAAAGGGGAATCTACAGGGATAGGTAGCTTGGTGCAGATCATCGGAATGACAGATTCAAGCTGGGTAGTCATGTCTTGTTTGAGGTCTTCTTTGAGTTTGGTGATTGATGCAACGATGGAGGAATGCATGTTTTGATTGATGGTGGAAATATTGGCACTAATTTGTCTCACTTCTTGTTGGGTCTCTGTGAAATTATATTGCAAGGTATTGAAGCGAGCTTCCAAGCCTTGGCTATGGGTATGGGCCATGATGACAAGGGAATTGAAAAGGGGTGGGTGGGGTGAATTTTTTTTCTAAAAAATGATAGGTATGAATGTGATAAGGGTGAAGAGATAAATCCAAAGGAATAGGTCTCAAATAATGGTGATGAAATTCCCAAATGCTTAATAAGGAATAAATGTGTAGTGATTTGGAAACTCAAACACAGTTGAACGACGATAGATTTTGTTTGTTTTATGTTTTGTTTCCATCCCCAAGGGTTAGCTATTCAAGGGTTCTACAAACAAGGGTTTTCCCTATGCTATAGCTCTCTAATATATGTGTGGGGTCCAACAGTAGGACTCGACCCAATATCTCAGGGCACCAACTAAGGAGGATAGACCGTGCTCTTAGCTGTACTACCCAACTACCCAGGTACTAGAGAGTATCTTCCTGAGTGTTGTTTTCGGTGAAACTATAGAAGTCATGCGACCGATCAATTTATCTAAAGAGGGCTTCAACAAATCTAGGTCGATCTGTATATAGGTGTTGTCTGATCCACTACCACTCGAAGGGGTACCAATAGGGATTACAAGGGTGGCCAACAAATGTGCACTTAAGAACCACTTGTAGTTCCTGCGTGTATGAATCCCTCAACTAAAAGTTTATGTGCATAATGACAAATCTTTGTAGCTTAAAGATGTCGAAATACGTCTCTATCCTGAAAAAAATTAACCCACAATTTTCTGCCGAGGAATGTGCTCTAATACCACTTGTAATATTCCAGATATAAAAAGTATGAAAAACATAAATAAATTGCTAGAAATGGCAGATAAACAATAATATAACCAGAACAACACCTTAATAAAACTGAACTGATATCATAATAACACCATAAAGAGCACTTTGATTCTGAGAGTAATGTTCACTTGCCTCTTCGAGGGAGAAACCTCCAGTCGAGCAGAGCTCTATTACAATAATATCCAAGCTAGGGTTCTCATACCCTCGACTCCTATTTGTACTAAATATGACTATCAAAAGAACCATCTAGAGGAAGATCCTTCTAGAAGTAGAATCTTCTATTAGGTCTTATTACATTCAACTTATTCTACCTTATTGCAAGGCCTTATTAATATTGACCTTTATTATATTTGAATACATTGTTCTACCTACGTGAGGGGTTAGGTCCCTAACACACAATAAAAGTTATGAAAACAAGTACCACCATAAATACAATAGTCATCATCCACATCGAGAGGTGCACTATCCTAATCCAGGGTTCATATGCACTTATCGATCAACGTGCGCAATGACCCAATCATAAGGGATCACGTCGATGCATTGCGACAAGTGCATCGGAAACCCATGCGCAAAAAAAAAGTTCTAAACCTTCAACCCAACATAAAATACAATGTTCCTGAAATCCAACTAGCACTGACATACATTATACGACGCCGTTAGACGAAGGCGCTCAAACAATAAAGCAATGTGCACAAATTAACGACGATTTCACGAGGAGACATAAATTGCTTCACCATATTTAGATAAATAAATTAAAATCAACCATCAATGTAAATATCATAAAGATCCCACCTATTATAGAATCAACATCATTTATTAAAACTGACATATCCCAACATTCAATTAATTAATACTAGAGCTCTAGAATGATCGTAACAATTTGTTTTTACTCCCATTAATGTGATCCACTGATACGACACTCACACTAATCGATGACCAACCTGAATTATACATCATTACTAACACCTGGACGACATTTCTAAACTCCATGAAAGAATTAAATTGAGATTGTGGCAGAGGAATTAATAGATAATAAAAGCATCACATTAATTCAAGCGAACTGTTATTCTAATGCAAGGGAAAACAATTAATCTATTGGCCTAGATAAATGAATTAAACGTAAAACAAATACAATAACCTTTTTATAAGGAAAGGAACTTAAATTAATAATACGAACTAGAAATTTTACACAGAGATCCTTTTGACAGTTACCATGCTACCCAACATATGCTTAATATACCGAAGTGTAGCTCTTTACAATTAAAAACAAAACGAAAAAACCCCTTGCCACTATGAAGACCACATCCCAAATACACAGTCCTCATTACCAATTTACACCCAGCCATATGACATTGACGGATATGGTATACAACCAAAATTGGTAAACATTAATAAAATATTAAAAGAATGTTATTCCACAATTGAAATGGGCAGGACAATTGTTTTAATCCCAATTGTTAACAAAACATCCATTTTTACAACATTAAATCTTTTATAAAGATAACCAAGGCCACTAATTAATATATCTCCCGGTGATATTCAGAAAATCAGAATAATTAATTAATACCTCTGGGTATTTACTAAATCGCTTTGTATTTTTCACAATGTGTTAAGAGCTGGGCACACTTAACCCCATGGATCTTAGAAGGAACAATTACACCTGTCAATTGGTTCGTAAATGGAGATTCTCAAGGGAAAGAGTATAATTCATTAATTAAAAAGGTGGATTGAAAATATAAAACTTTCCAAGAAAACCCATAAATAAAAGAATAATAAAAAAAAAGAGTAACCGCCACTGGCCACCTAAAAATAACTTTCGTCCTGACATCTCTGCCAAGTAAATCGTTGCCATTGATTTTTGCTGCCAATTAAGAAGAAGTTACACAGATGAGGAGAAAACGTGACCGGGTTTTGGCATTTGGCAGACTGGGAATCACTGTTGTCTTTATTCTGTTTTCGTTATTAGTGTCCATCCTCAGTCAATCATTGATGGATTTGAAAGAATTCAAATCTATACATGTATCCAAGCAATGAATTTATTTAATTTAAAATTTATAACATATCTATAGGCATCCTTTCTTTCCACTATGTAAGGATCGCATTAGTTTATAAAACTGTATACATAAATTATTGGTCGATGAATTTCACGAGGTTTATATCCATTGAATACCCATCAATTTATATAAATAAACTTATAAAATATATACCAAAGAGTGACAATTCATTGTAACTACAATTATCACCGTAAATGCAATTATCATTGTAAAAGAAAATTATTAATGTAAATGCGGAATATCATTGTAAATGAAAATTATCACTATAATGTGAATTATCACTGTAAATGGTAAATGAAATTATCCCTGTAAATGCGAATTATGACAATTCCATTGCGCGTAAGATCACAAATTTGATTTTTAAAAAGTAATTATTCTCAGAATCTAAGATGTGAGAATCTAATTAATTATTGATGAAAAGTCCCTGATGACCACAACGAGCGAACAATAATCTAGATAAAGTCTAGAGTTTGCAAAAGACCGTCAGTTAACGCTCAACAAAATCTCATCACACTCCATGGAATCCCATCTCGTGTAGCAGAATAAATTGTTCTAACTTGGGATAACACAACCAATACTCTTATTAAACCACAGGTATTGAAATTGTGTTTAGTAAGATTCATTTTTTTTTTTTTAACTAAAGAAGCATAACTTGGGTTCATAAGAATTCTCAAGATAAAAGACAAGGTAAGCATGGGACGTTTGAATGTGACACAGTGAGGTAGAAGGGTCAGATTCCAATGATGAGGGGATTATATATTTAAAAAAAAGAACTCATCACCTGAGGCAAGATATCAATTATTTCAACTTACTAGAAAACACGATTTCACGATTGTTTTAGCATGAGTTACATGCCGACACCTTGGATTGCCTTGGTACATTGCAGGGATTGCTATTAGAGTACACAGTGGAAGGGAAAAAAAATGCAGGTAGATGTAGTGATAAAAAATCCAAAACAATGGAATAGAGCCAATAGTCGACTGCCCAAAAAAACAAAAACAAATCGCAATCTACAGGAATTGAAAGTCCAAACATCAACAACTGAGGGGAAAAGCTTGTTTTCACAAAACGCATAACCTCTAAGGATTATTGCTTCCACACAATAACATGTTTAAAATTTTAGCAGAGGAAATTAAGCACTGAAGGGAGGGGCTACAAGCCAAACAAATTTTAAGAGCCCAACTCGACTACAACCAGCATCCTAAAACCACACATAAATTTAAACTGAACAAAATCTTAGATTTAATGCCTTATTGTGAACAGATAGAATAAATTCAACTGGAAATGCATCGGTTGATTCATTACCATTATTATTTTCATACATGGGATAATTTTAAGTAAAATACAAACAAATTCAAATATACGTACCGAATCCGAAAGGCGATGATCCCGTAGACGATGTTCCGCACGTGCGCTCCATCCAGATCTCACTTACTGACCAATAAGACCTCACCGATACCTCCCATCCAACGCTAGGGGTACTCATCTTCCCCCTGAGCCCCCCGAGCCACAAAGGGGCCACACACACAATACTAGATAATTCTAGCTCCCAGATCGCCTCGCAAGGTCGAGCTACCACTCATTATCCAAGATGGGTATCCCAACTCCCACAAGAGAAATTTAGTCAAGAAAAAATTCCGACAACATAACCTTACGCAAACCAGACGTGATCCATACTCCTCCTCCACCATCATTTTTATATATGTTTTAAGTGATTAGATTCCCAAACCCTCATTAGATTCCTTTTTTATTTATTTAATTAGGAAAAACCTCCCTCGTACATGTCACCCGTTCCCCTAGTTGTACCAGAAAATCAATTTATTAATTAATTAATTTTTCCTATTTCCCCCACCCACCTAAAAGTGTTCCAAAAAACACTCCTCGGTGTCCCATTATTCCCTTACAATTCTTAAATGACTTACACCTTACTTAAATCCTAGTTGAGTTCATAAATTGAAAGTTCCAAAGGATAAATGCCTTACTAAGTTTCCCCTTTTTCTTTAAGTTTCCCCTTTTCTTTAAGTTTTCCCCCTTGTAACTAAGTTCAGAATTACCAAGTTTAAACAAACAACCATTTACTCCCTTTTAATAACTAAACCTTCATTAAATTTTTTACTTTAATTAATAAAGCTTGAATTTTCTTTACCCCCTTCTTGTTATATGTCTAATTAGTTTTTTTTTTGTTCAGAGCTTCTACTTAGACCTAGGTTTTAAATTCAATAGGCTTGGCAACATTTATTAAGGAAATTTTTTTTATGAAACTTTACTCATCACATCATTCATTTCCGACTAGGTCCTAAGGAGGCATAGTTTTCTAGTCACTAGGTTTATTAACTTACTATAGTTAAAATCGTGACATGCCCTTCAAGACACACTATGTGCTCCAAGCATGCCACTCGCCTCTTGAATGAATTTGGTAGACTTCAAACCCCTGGAGTCAATACTTTGTCATCTGATCTTGTGGGAGACTAAGGGCCTCTAAGGAATAATGACCCTTCCTTATTGCGCACCCCTTAGAATTATCGTGAGTGACTATCACAGTCCTCCCTCACGGTATCATGGGTATTCTCGAACAAGGTAATCGTTAACCTACATTTCGAGCCACGACGAGAGTGTTAGTAGTATGTGGCAGGGATACTACCACACCTCTCCCTCAATGTCTCTGGTTTTCGTGCATGACCCCTTTAATCCAAATGTGAGTCTGGTTGGCAAGCTATCATCAACATGCATCCATCGATGAAACATGTCAGCTATAATAATCAACATCATAATATCTAATCATATGTACATATGTCACATCAACAACATTCAAACCCCAACAATCCACTCCTTGACTTGATCCTGAGTCCAAGGAGTTTCATCGATGCCTTGACATCCTCTCACATCCAAAGTCCTGCACACTCAAGAGAACCCAGTGAATATCACCTATCGATGTAAATACAACAAAAATAACATATCATCAAATCCACAATATCTCATAATCATAATCAAAACAACCAATAGTATAATGACCCAGATCACTTGCACGCAGGTTTCCTCAAAGAATAAGTCTGCTCGGTTCGTGCAAGAGTGGGATGTTACAGATCAAATTTACTGGTAATATTTACACTCCCAATTTAGATTGAAGTTAGGTTGAATATTGAGTTTTTATAGATTACCCATGTAATTTTGTGGTACATTTGTCTAGAAGGAAAATAATTGCTTGTGTACTCTTATTCATTAAGGGAAGATAATGGTTAAATATTGAATATAATTTATATGTAATATTCTTAGGGAGTAGGGAATTATCTTGATAGTGACTACTATGGATTTGTATTCTCATAGAAGATGCACATTGTCTAGATATTGAAGATGATTGATGCTTGTATTCTTAAAGGGAAGAGATTTTGTTATATGGTGAATAATAATTATATGATGGAATTAAAAAAAAAGGTATATTATCTACGTAATTCTTTGATGAAATTCATAAAGAGATGGCATATTATCTAGATGATGAATAGTTATTGTTGTTGTAATCTTAAACGAAAGGAAAATTGTTGTCTAGTATAATGGGTAATTGAATGATTTAAATTGTGTTGTGATTAAGTATCTTATGGTCATTTTAGTCTCGAGTCTAGAATAGAGATGGTGATGGGAATAAATATCTCCATGTTCTTCATAATATTTTCCAGTCCCGAGACCTTAAATGGTCAAAATGAATAGGATGAATTCTTGACTTGAGCGTTGATTATGTGTCTTGGAGGTCCTAACCTTGCAGGGTAGGTTGGGGAGATAAACATCTTTATTATCTTGTTGTGATATGATTGATATATTAGTATCATGATGTTGAATTTGATTCTTGACATGTAGTGTTGTAAATGAAAAAATGTGTAACATTGATATTTGTTATTGCTGCTATCACTTGTTCTAACTAATGTTTAAAAACAAAAATTACCATTATGGTTTCTATTGGATTTTTGTCTTAACGGAGGGCTCGTTATAGATCTGGCCACGGTGTATTATGATTTTGTTTCTATTATGAGTTATATATGATGATGATGATGTATTTTGATTTATTGCTACTTTTAGATGTATATGTATTGACATATATTATTGATGAGTTCTCCTGAGTGTGCATGACACATGACATGTTATGGATGTTGATGGCATCAATGGACTTCCTTGGACTCCGGATTGAGTTAGGGAGTTGATTGTATCTTGTTTGAGTATTTCATTTTATGCACATGTGACATCTAATTGATTACAATATGATTATGTATACGGATTATTGACAATTTCCTTGTCAGTGGATGCAGTTTTGATGATGCTTGCTAATCCAAATCACATAAGGAGTAAAGAGGTCATGCACATAAACCAAACATTTGAGGGAGAGGTGTGGCAACATCCTTGTCACAACCTACTAACATTCCCTACATGACCTGAACTATAGGTTAACGATTACCTAGTTCGAGAGGTCCACGATGTCGTGGGGGCGGAATGAGACAGTCGCTCACGAATAATTCTAAGGGGCACGCAATAAGAAAAAATCCTTATTCCTTAGAAGCCCTTAGTCTCTCACAAGCTTGGCCAAATGGAGTGTTGACTCCAAGGTTCATAAAAACTTTAAAAAACAACCAAAGGTGAGTGGCACCCTTGGAGCACGGAGGTGCATCTTGAAGGGAATGTCACGTAATTAAATGTGAGTCAATAAATCTAGGTGTCCTGGAAAATAATGAATTGTTTAGACCTTGTTAGAATAAAATTTAATTAGTCAGTAAATTATAAACTTAGAAGACTAATAAGAGTCTAAGACTAATTCTAAGACTATGTCTAAGTATAAGATTAAGTCTAAGTCTAAATTTAAATAAGGGACTAAATAAAATTTAAATAAGTCAAAAGATTTGAGATAAAATCAAACTCTAGGAAAATAAGAAATACAAATTTAAAGACTGGGAAAATTGCACATGTGTGCATGAAAATAATAAAAGAGATTTTTAAAATAGAAAAAAATTAAAACGTGAGAGAAATGGTGTAGACATAGAATGATATCTTGAGTCAATCTACCACTAAGTCTAACTAAAAGAAGACTCCTAAACCAACTCAAACTAAGATCTAGTTAGGGGATAGTCATTAAATGAGAATTTGGGGAACTAAGAGACATCTAAGAGAAAAAATAGGAACACAATGGGAATGTGTGAGGGAAAATGGATTTTTAAATAAAATAAAAAGGGTAATTAATTGTGCAACTTGAGGAGAGTGTGACAAGTGTGTGGGTGAATAATCATAATTAAATTAATTATTTAGTTAATTATTTGTGCATGAGGACATGTATCATTGGGGATCTTTCTACAAAGGAAGTGGAGAAGAGGGGAAATGGATGCCACTTTGGACGGTACTGTTATGCTGCCAAAATTTGTTTTGACTATTTTTTTCTTGTGAGAGTTGAGATTTCAAGCTTGAGAAAGAGTGGAAAATCTTCCTTGTGAGACAAGCTTGAGAGCTATTGTGTTTTGGTTTCTTGTGTGTGGCTCATTTGTAACTCGAGGGGATAAGGGGGAAGAAGCATACCCCTAGCATTGGCTAAGAGGTACCAGTCAAGTCACTGGATTGAAAAGTGAAAGATAATACAAAGCATTGGCGACTAGTCAGACTGAAGATCTCCAACCTACAATTTTGGATACGGTACAAATTATTATTGTAATTAATTTGTTTCATTGAATGTCGAATACTATCGTTTTGTTCCTAAGATTATATTGACTAGATTTTTTTATTTAGAATGATAATTTTCATATGATTCATCTTACGTAATCTTAAAAAATTGTCAGAGCTTCCATTTTTGTCTTTTTTGCTTCTCGATTTTGATCAGTAAAAATATCATAAAATAGTACTTTTTGGACTTTTGATTTAATTCCCGTAGTTATTTTATAGTGTTATATAAGAAAGAAACCATACCGATTATATGACCAAAGAGCAGATAACGAAACTAACAGAAATTGTTAAGTTATTCGATTTATTTGATTACTTTCCAATTTAAGTAGAGACTCGGTTCAATACTCACTATGATCTAGTCTTAACAAATTTCTTGACAATAATGTTTCTTGACAAATTTCTTAATTGATTTTACCAATCAAATTTCTGTACCGTGAAATTAATATTTTAGTCCTCGTATACATACACTCAATTTAAACTGTGTATCATTCGCAAAGACTATAGGATGGCTCTTTAGAATAGCTAAGAAAATTGTTGGGTTTCCTCAACCCACTATTTATGATGGCTCTTTAGAATTGCTAAGAAAATTGTTGGGTTTCCTCAACCCACTATTTATTAGCGAATTTAGATTTGCTAACCTCTCTCGTGAGATAACGATTTTATTCCTTACCTATTGTGGTTAATACTCTAGTATTTTATCTTTTTCCTTCTTTACGTAATGGTTACAATTTTAAGAAACTCACTTCAACAACTAGTAGATTGAATTTCAGTTTTGTCATTACTTATTTGGAGCGACCTTAATTCTACTTGCGGAAATTTTGCTGGCTTAAGGTTGTCCAAATGTCCATCATTACGGTTGATAATATTAAACAAAATTCGAACCTCACTCCTAGTAGAGAAACCCGATTAACAATAAGGAATAAATTTTATTAGTAATGGTCCTACCTTGTGTTAGTTAATTTGGTTGAGAATGATTTTATATTGTAAAATAAATGCTAGAATTTAAGAACTTCTCAACAATAAATGACTACTCAATTGGAGTATAGTTTAAGTCATTTCTGGGAATTGCTATACCAATAATTATTATAATCAGAAATGTAGAAATGTTGGAACAAAATTAACAAATAAATAATTAGATTGTTGTGAACATCAAGTTAATTATTGTAATACCTTTGGGAAAGAAAGTCCTCTTTAATTACATAGTAATATTATATCAACGCAAATTATAATATAAAAATATTTTAAGAGATTTCATAAGTTGTTGTATATTAATATTATTAATGTCGAACATAAATCAATTTAGTGTTGATTTAATCTTTGAAAATCGCATATTATATCTAAAAGGGGTGATGAATCAATAATTAAATTATAATCTTGATTTTGATTATAGAAATTGCCTAAGAGGAATATATATAAATTTTTCTCTCAAGAAGATGAATGACGTAAATAGTATAAAAGGGAGTAATATTACTGCCTATTTTATTTTACATTTATCGGATATGATGTCTCTAC
>ML821880.1:0-10706 GCA_009831015.1 Picea engelmannii
CACATGGGATGAGAGCTTTCCCTATGTCCAACATAGCTACAATCAAGCCCTGCATAGCTCAACCGACCACAACCCCTTTCAAGTGGGGTTGGGATTCCAACCATTGGGACCCATATATGTTGCACTTCCTCTTGCGGTCACCTTGATTAACTCATCTCCTGCTCCAGCTGAAGCTGACAAAGCCACCCGGTTCATTGAGAGGATCCAGTACATCTGCCAACAGGTTCAGGATATCCAACAAAAGTCCAATGACAAGTACAAACAACACCATGATCAACATTGGGTGCCGCATAAGTTTCAGGTGGGAAACAAAGTTTGGTTGCACTTACAGAAAGAACGCCTTACAATACCCCATCGAAAGCTTCTCTCACTCTGTTATGGGTCGTACACTATCACCAAGGCCGTGGGGGATAATTATTTTGAGCTCAACATTCCTCCTTTCCTTGGTCTGCACCCATTGTTCAATGTGGATCTCCTTCACCCTTATTTCCCACCATTATTGGACACCTCAGAAGTAGTAGAACAACTGACACCAATAGAGCTCAACCCCGACTACCTGCAACAAGAATACAATGATCATATTTTGGATAGACATATCAAGGGAACTCGACAACAAAGGATCTGGCTTTATCGAGTCGTCAAAGCAAGGCAGCTCCTACACCAAGGCAAGTGGCTCACCCGGGGCCAGATTCAACAGAAATTTCCTCATCTAATGGGGGACCTCAATGAAATGGATACCATTTCTTCCTAAAGAGGGAGGATTGATCTAGATGGATATCAGTGGCCACCCACCTTTTCCAACTAGCTCAAAACAGTTTTATGACAATTTTGGCAATTTACTATTTTTAGCAGTTTTAACTTCCGAGGCCATTTTGAGGACCTAAATGAAGGTTTTTCGGGATCAATATCCTCAATGATTTCCAAAGGCATGATTGATCCCCCAAAGTGAATATCCTGGATGATACCTTTCCAACGGGCTATCACATGCCTAAAACGAAGATCGTATGCAAAAGTTACGACCCTGGGAAGTTGATGTACTAACTTACCCAAACGGGGCCCACATGACTTTTGGCGCTTCATCTCTTAGGGTTAGGTTTTTGGATGTCTAGGGTTTTTGGCATTCTAGATTATTGTAAAAATGCCTTTAGAGCCTCATTGTAACCTTCTTCTTGCGAATTCATGCTACCATCACATATCTTCTCAAAGATAAGACGTCACCATTCCAGTAAGCTTGTTTCTGCTGCATTTTATAGTTTCAGCTTATTTCGTTATTGAATAGAAAACCAGTTTTACTATATCTGTGTTATTTTGTGTTAAGCACCTGTTAATAATATGTATTCATTTCATTCTGCTCATAAAATCCAGATCAAGTTTCATCGACCATTCCTTGGTTATTTCCTCCAAATCCTCCTTTTTCAACTTGTAGTATGATTGCAGTTGTTGTTTGTGCTCATCAGCACGCGCTGCGATATAGATGAAATGGAGGTTCATGCTGAATTTCATCAAAGGCCTGAACCTATGGAGAGTGTTTGGGGTTATACGAGGCTCATACTAGATAACAATATTTAGTTGGTTGTAATACATGTGGAGCATGGCATTTGATTGTCACTTTTTATTCATATCATTCGAGTACCACAGTGTACTAAACTTCGCGGCCAGAGGTTCAAATGGATCAATGTCCGGGAAGGTCACACCTTCTAGCATGTCCCACGTGATGAAATAAACTAGTATGAGAAACCAATTCAAGTGGAACTTGTATCCTTGATCCCGCACTTCCCTGCAGTCAAGTTCCAACTGGTTTACTAGGTACTGCACCCAATTCATCTAAATTCCTTCTGTGCACTTTCCTGGGAGGTCGACTACGAACCCCGTGACTTGGGTGGGTCGATTCTTTCGCACCAACTTTCCTGCGATCAATTGGTAGGTGAGGCACACTGCACCGCTTTGGATATAAGATACCTTGTAGCCTCGCATGCCTTTCTCTACATCGTCATAGGCGTCTCTGATCTTCTGCACAAGAACGTGATCTGTGGTCTTTCTAGGGTAGAATTCCTATGGGTCGGGGCCTTGCATGCTTAGCCCTTTGATCCGATTGATCAATGTCAGATCCACTATGATACATTGGTTCAACCAAAAATATCCACCATGGTAGCAGGACAACAACAACTTGATGCATGCATTCACTTCTTGGTGCCTAGCAAAGTACGGGATCTTCATGACGTTGAGGAGTGTGGACTGCACGAGGTTATGGGTCCATGATTGAGGAATTATCTTTGAATTCTTTCCTTTTGTTCGAGTTAGATAGTTATTTTGGGATAGCATTCTATAAATCTTCCTGTCACTGAGGTTGAAATCACTAAACTTCAACGCTGTGATATTATCCTAGTCTGTGTGCACTGTGCATATCCCCTTCGAGAGGTATGCAGTGACAAAAGTGTACTCAAAATATCTGGGCACACTGTCTCGATTGATTGCACCACTTAGAGGTGGTAGATAGGTGGGTAGTATACTCAAGATTAACTTATCATTTGTGAGATCATCCCTATGCTTAGTTCACTTTTCATGTACTAGTCGGGATGGACTGGCTCGAGCAATGGATAGAGAGGTAGATAGTCCTCTCTTCGAAGATGCTTGTACACCTGTAGACAATCCTCTCTTCGACATGACTCTTTTAGTCATTAAGTTGAGGAGAACTTTTGTTGGCATAGGGGTAGACCCAAGGTTCAATGCTTCAACAACACACCAACAGAACCCTAACTACTGGCCCTTTTGACAACACCTGTGAAGAAGATGAAGTCTCACCCGAGGTAGAGGCAGGGGTGGTTGCAAGACTCAGGTGTATGCAACCTTATATGGGACACAGATCTATGATTCTAACTGTTGCACCTCTTTTTTCACCTAAATGAGAAAAACAGAGGTGCTTACATGCCTAGTTGGGTTAGCTAGGCAAGACAACAGTAAAGGAAAGGGTTATAAGAATAAAGCATAAAAGAATAAGCTAAGAATTAAACTAGGAATGATGAAAACAATTAAACTATAGTACATAGGGACATAATAAAAAGAAACAAACAAGATTCATGTCACCAATGGAAATGATAGTATTAGTGAAAAGAAAGCACCAAGAAGAAAGGAAGACTTTGGGTTCCCTCTTCCTCCAAGGGAGGGCTCTTGGACCCCCAAATTTTGATCTCTTCTTACTAAATGAGGAACTAGAATGAAATGGTGAAGAGAATCCAAAGAACATTCACTCAAGAGGTGACATGAATGGCCAAGTGAAATGGTGATAGCATGCTCTTGATGAGGAAAGAGGGTTCTCTAAGAGAATATTAGCAGCATAACAATACAAATGAATTCCTTGAAGATGTAATGCACCCATGGCCTCTTTTTATAGCATAACTTTGAGGTATTATCCAACCATATTTAAGTGTGAAGAAGGGGTTGTTTAGGGCACCTTTAGGTCTTTGACCAACCACCTATCTGGATTCATCCGAGATTTGGATGTCAAATCAACTTGGAAGTTGAACCAGAAGTGGGTGGGAGGCCGACCAATATCATAAATGCGTCATTCTGAGTTGTGCGTGGATTTTTGCATCCAAAGTCGCGCATAGGACGCATGTGCACTTTTTTGGCATTTTCAACTGGCACACATGCATGCACTACCTGTATATCCTTAGCGCATGTCAATTTTATAAGCATGTCAATTTTATAACTGGTTGTATAGTTTTGAACCTTTTGGAAATGCTTTTTTAGTCATTTTTGGTCCATGGGTGAGCTAATAGTTGTTTGAAGATGTTGGATTTCTGTAACCATTTGCGGATGAAATTTCAGTGATAACACTAACACTTAGAAAACACTTTAGCATAGATCATTCATCAGTATTTAATCCTCATGGTACTTCATAGATGATGCTAAGCACTGTAGCATTCACTTAGATCTAGGTTAAGTTAGCACTTAGTAATAGGAAAATAGGTCTAGCACTCAACACTTTCATATATGTCAGATCTACATCCATACATCTAAGAAGCACAGAGAAAAGTAGATCTATCTAAGTATATCATAGAAAAGCACATAGCATAATCATATCAAATATCAACACATGCCAAGAGACAAACACATTAGGTCGAGGCACCGAGCACAACACATAGGTTTACCGTGGTTCACCCCCACCATAGGGCTACATCCACAAAGTCTTATTCTTATTTATTAGCTTTGGCCAATCTGATTACAACACATAGCTCAAACTTGTACTCCGCATAGGACAGGAGATATGCGCACACCTCCCTAGATCCTCATTCCCCGAGTAGATCTAGCACAGAGCCTTCTTACAATGCGTGCACTCAACACTTACAACACTTTCACTCGGCTCTGCAAGTTGGTCACACAGTATACACAAAGCCTTTACTAGAACTTATCTTATCTACCTCTCTTAAATTTCCTAGCTACTTATTTATACTTTGCAAAATAGGCCTGCGTGTGTTTCCTGTATATCCTTAGCGCATGTCGATTTTATAACTGGTTGTATAGTTTTGGACCTTTTGGAAATTATTTTTTGGTCATTTTTCATCCATGGGTGAATTAATAACGATTTGAAGATGATGGATTCCTATAACCATTTGCGGATGAAATTTCAGTGATAATAGATGCCCCCTGATGGATGAGGTTAGGAGCATACGTATAGCTAAAATTCATCATTTTTTCTTCTACTGAGAGTTCCATTGTAAGAAAGAGAGATAGTGAGAGTATCAAGAGTGACCCATTGGAGGGAGAGGAGAACCTGTAGGACCAAACCTTTCGCAAGGTGTGAAAAATAAATTGTGTACAAACGAGGCAGGCATGCCCCATGCTCATGTCATGTAACTCAAAAAATGTGTAAGACAGTAACTAAAGTGGTATGTTAGCAAAGATGACCGCAGTGACCTCGGGGGCATGTTGATAAGAGTAGAGGACAATTTTGATGAGGAACAATACTCTAAAAAGTAGGCAATGACACCTGTAGGAAGTATCAAGGATTCTGTGGGCATTGATAGCCCAACCAATTTTAGAGGTCTTCAGCAAATATAAAAACAACTGCAATAGTGGCAAAGTAAGACCCACTGTAACATGAGAAAGTGTTGAATTCGAATGTTAGGGAGGTCAATGACAACAGAGAGAAATGATGGTTCTCCCTCTTTCATCCAAGACTCCTCATTGTAAAGGTAATGAGAGTCAATATACTGTCGCCCTTCTGGAAACGGTGCTGATGTCGACAAAAAAGGGGGACGCGACTCCAAGAAGCAAAGGGCTTCGTGAAATCCACTGGATGAGATCAGGAACTGATGAGGAACATGGATGAAGTCAAGATGCGGTGAGACTCAAGACTTCCATTGGTTGGGGATATATGTGAAGTATTAGTGGTAGCAACTATATAGCTAGGTCAAGTGTCAGGGGGACAACTAGACGTGGCATAAGTTGTGCCAGAGGTGGGAAAAAGTGAACAAACTCAGAGAGTAGAGGTAGGTGGAATGTGGGATACTTAGAGTTTATGGATGATGTCAACAGGAGTAGGTGATAAGGAATGCCCCAACCAAGGGTGACATGGGTTGTGTTTGCAAAAAGGGAAGAAGGTTGTCAAAGGTGAGTACAAAAAGCTATGTAAAATGATGGAAACAACGACTTAATTACAAAAAAAATTAAAAAATAAGTTGGGGTAATAATGCAGATACAGAAACGGGTGCCCCAATGTAATATGGCTTGGCCTGAAGATGGAGCAAGTTGGTTGGAAAACAATTGGATGGTTGGGGCCCCATAGGTGGGTTTTTGTATTAGGGAAATGTATGGAGGGAAATTTGTAGATGGGAAAACTGATGGTGGATGAAATGGATGGCAAATGATGTTGTGAGAGTGTAGTCAAAATAAAACCGTGAGGAAGAATCTTGGGAGTCCGTTGGGTAGGCTATCAAAATGAGGGGAAGGAGTATGTGGCTGATTCACAACATGATGTAAGACTATCAGGACTCCCAACCCTATATGGTGAGGACAACATGAGTGTCAAAGTGTCTGGGGGGGAACGACGAATGGGAAAACTAATGTGAGTGAGAGTGCTACTGGGTGACAGTACTGAAATGTAGTGGAGGGAACGGTACTATAGAGTCAGATAGGGGGATCCTAGAGGTAAAAATTAGAGGGTGTGACTGGGAGATGGATCTTGATAATCAGAGGGAATTACTACATTCCAATGTCGATAATATACTTGTAAGGATATCGCTGATTTGTAATGATCAAATACCTGCACACATGAAAAAAAAATACCCGACATGGACAATATATGAAAAGAAAGATCATATAGTGGTTATTCAATAATGTCAGCATGCGTACTTGAGTGGAATATGATAAAAATGGCCCCCAAGGGATAAGGATGCAAAGTGTCCTGGGGAATGTCATGATGTAGATGACGGGGTGTTGATTCTGTGGCTGAAGACAGATTGAAAAAAGGACGCTTGAAGCTCCCAGAATTGATTCTGGAAGTTTGGCAAAAATGGACTATATATAGTTGTAGGGGCCACAATGCCACCTCATTTGTACCTACTATGTTATTGAGTTAATGAGCAAGTTTAGAGGAGTTTTGGAGATTCCGGGAGATCTAGGTAGTCAATTTAGGACCAACGAGCTTCAGGTTAGTTGTTGTATCATCCTTCATAGAATTAGGGTTTCTATTTTTGGGCAGGGTTTGTACGAAGGGTTGTACAAGTTTTTTTGTAGGTGTGGGCCCCCCAGTGTGTGGGTGATCGAGAAATTTGCACGCACGGGTGCATTCTTGTAATTCGATCATCTGCGCGTGGGGGCACCCAAATGAGGATAACAAGCATGCATGGCATGCGTGCCTATGTAAGGTGGAGCAGCGCATGCATGAGCGTCTGTAATTATAACAGTGGCACATGTGTGCATCCCTATGTAATGAACATGCGTGAGATGAGGCACACCTATGTGAGTGACAGGGGTGCATGAGTGAACCTCTGTGTAGTCAACAGTTGCACATGAGTGCGTGACTAAGGGATGAATAGGTGTGCATGTGTGCACACCTGTAGGGAAAACAACTGCGGCTTGGGGGAAAAGATGAAAGGTGTAAAATTAATCTTTTTTGGAGATTGTGATGTTTGGATGTTTGTGATGGATGATCAAGTATTGTATATTTGTATGTAGGTGATCATTTGGATGATGTCAATTCACTAGAGAGAGAGAGATTGGTCCCAATTGAGACAGGTCATGACTGATGAGGAGCTGGGATTCCGTGACACTTTGGCAACGTGTGGGCTATTGAAGTACTTTGAGTGCCCCCTGATACAGGCCTAGGAGTTCCTCCTACAGTTCTTGAATCAGATGTGGAGTTTGGATCTGCATTGCTTTATGGTGTGGGGTGAGAAGTTGACCTTCACTACGGTTGAGGATATCTATTTCTATATGGGGGTCCCTTTTCGAGGAACTCCCTTACTGATGGAGCCCGTAGTACTTGCGGATGGGCAGTTGGTTGTCCTAGTTTGGAGGTACAGTATGAGGGAGAACTTTATGTCTGGCTTCGTGGTAAGTATTGGGGCGATAGATTCCCTGGTTCATCACTATGTGTTAGCGATGATTGTTAGGGTGTATGGGTCCCTCATGACTCAACGGATTAGTGGTGTTCAGTTGAGGATTATGGAGAGGGAACTGGTAGGAGAGAATTTTGACTGGGGTTTGATGTTGCATGACAAGATGGTAGCGCAACTAGACAGGTGTCGAGATGCATATTCCGGGGAGTTTTCCTTTGGGTTGTTCTTGGTGGCATGGTTTCTAGAGAGGGTGCGTATGTTGCGCCTGAGAGTATTGTTGGGTGCACTGGGTGTGCGCGAGCTGTGACTGCGGTAGTGATCAACGATTTTGGCTCTCCATGGTGGTGGGGAGGGTGGCCACTATTTCATAGATGAGGCTACATAGGTCTAGCATCAGATGCCCCTAATTATACTACGGTACCCATACTTTAGGGTGGACTTATGGGGTGATTCGGAGATGGTGTTACCTCTAGGGGAGGTGTTCGATCACATAGGTATGGTGTGATATTGTTATTGTGTAGATAGTATAGAATCTATATTGTTATGTATGGGTGGATTTTGATGCTATCGTTTGTTTGTTGTATGTGAAGATGTGGGGCCTCGCAGGCACAAGGTGGAGTTGTTTAGAGAATCAACTCATCAGGGGCTGGTTAGACCTCCGCGGGGAGATTCGCGGGTAGGAGAGAGGCAATGTTGGGAGGATGCTGGGGCGAGGCCTGTTGACGATGAGAAAGTGGCTAGGAGACCTCATTTTGACGACCCTGGTGCAGGGCTATCACATGATCCTCCAGCCGAGGCGAGGGGATATTTTGAGGATATCTGTCACTGCTTGGAGGTGGTGTTACAAGGAGTTCTTGAGGGCATGTAGTCACAGATCCAGGATGAGAGCATCCTAGAGAAGTGTGTGGGGGTCCTGTTGGTGTGGCGGACCATGGTCCGTAGAGCAGCAATAGCAGGTGCTGCGATGACTGTGCGGCTACCTTTAGGTCCGGAAGGACCGCTAGTGGGTGGGGAACCACCTCTTGAGAGGGGACCAGGTGGTGATGCTCTAGAGGCACCATGAGTGTCTCTGTATGTATTTATATGTTTGTGGTTTTTATATAGGCCTGCAAGCCTACTTGGTGTAGTGGCACCAGTTTTGTATCTATAGGGACGAGGTGGTTGACTGGCCTATGAATGTTGTATATGTACGATATATTTTTTGTAAACATTTTGGATGGCTCATTGGATATATATATATATATATATATATATATATATATATGGATATACATTTTGGGATCTGAGTGATGTTTACATGTGTTTTTTTTATGATGTCTAATTTATATATTGTGACAGATTACTTGATGTTTGATGTATGCGTACTGGTAGCTTGATGTGATAAATGCCAATCTAACACTAGGCTAGCCATATTATCTACTATTTGAATAAATTGTCTTGGAATATGTGTGAATGTGATGGAATCAAATTGTCGAGATAACAGTCTAACTTGCAGGTATTTGCAGAAAAGGAAAGGATCGCGAACGTGGTACACATTATTGAGTTGGAGGAAGACTAGCTGAGAATCAAGGAAAATGCTAAGGTGATGAATATGGTGATGACTAGCCTCAGCGAGGAGACTAATGATGACGGTGTATTCTTCTTGATTGTTGGTGGCTGAGTCTAAACATATGTCATTGGTGTGGAGCAGTTCATGTGAGGGTGATGGGGGTGGAATCTATTAATAACACAAGTGATAGATTATACGTGAGGTATGGATGAAAGAAGATTAAAAACTTTACAAAAAATGTACAAAAAGAAAAACCTAGTGTAGTATGGCTACACTCAAGTGTAAAATTTATTTAAGTACAACCCATTGACAGGTTCTTTGAGAGGGTGGCCTTCGGGAGAGGCCAGGATGTATGCACCTTTAGTGAGGCAATGTTGGATGATATACGGTCCATGCCATAGGGAATTGAGTTTTCCATGGCCGAGAGTATCATGAGCGACATTGTAAGTGAGAACAAGGTCACCTTCGTTGAATGAGTGAAGGTTGATATGGCGATCAAAGGAGGCCTTTGACCATTTTTTGGTTGTCTCATTATTTTGTAATGAAGATTGACGATCCTCATCCAGGGATTATAAGTTCAACAAACACTGCTCCATTAGAGCAGTGTCAGGTAATAGCTCAATGGCGGTGCGTAAGGTGGGAATTTCGCATTCGATGGGAAGAGTGGCCTAAACTCCATGGACTAGATGAAAAGGTGTGAAACCAGTAGTCATTTTGAATGCCATGCGATAAGCCCATAGTGTGGAAAATAACATATGATTCCAATTGGTATTATGTTTGTTAGCCATACACTGCAACATGGTTTTGAGGACCTTGTTGACTTCTTCGACCTGTCCATTTGAATGAGGTTAGTATGGGGAGGCAAACTTGTGGGAGAAGCCTAATCTGGATGAGAGTTCAACGAAAATATCATTCTCAAAATATTTCCCATGATTAGAGACTAGTTGTAGTGGTACTCTGAAGTGGGAAATAACGTGGTTAAAGAACAAACACGTTGCAGTGTCAACAGTTTTGTTGAAGGTAGGCATGGATTTATCCCACTTAGTGAAGTAATCGACTGCAACAACGATGTATTTGTCCCCATTGCTAGATGGAAAGTTGCAAGTCATGAAGTCTATGCCCCATTTACAGAAGGGAATTGTGGTGATGATTGGGTGGAGAAGAGCAGTTGGTGCTCATTCTTTGTTGGCAAAAAGCTGACATTTGTCACATAATTTCACTGCGTGGATACAATCATGAAATAATGTAGGCCAAAAGTAACCAGCACAAATGATTTTCTAAGCAGTGGACATCCCTGAGAGATGGCCCTCACAAGTACCGTTGTGGCAGTCATTCAAGACTCGATCGGCCTCGTCGATAGTCAAGCATCGACGGAGTACAGTGTCAACTCCTCACCGGTATAAGACATCACCAATGAGTAGGTAGCATGAGGCTTGGTGATGGATGCATCGACGATCGTCTCTGGTGAGGTGGTTTCCAAATTTTTGTGTTCAGAGGTAGACGAGAAGATCACCATACCAAGGGTCATCTGAGGGGATGTAAAAGAGATGTTCATCAGGGAAGTTAGTATTGACAGGTGAAATGGTAGTGTTGGA
>ML821880.1:13010-24091 GCA_009831015.1 Picea engelmannii
GCCCAGTGTCTTCATAGAGCCCTTTAATTTTTCACTATTTTGTGTATTTTTTGACCCTTTATGAATGCTTTTGTGTTAATTTAGGTCCATGGATGACTTCATAACTCTTTGACAATGCTAAATTCTTGTAACCATTTGCGGACAAAATTTCAGTGATAACAGATGCCCCCTTATGGATGAGGTTAGGAGCATACGTATAGCCAAAATCCATCAATGTTTCTTCTACTGAGAGTGTTGTTGTAAGAGAGAGAAATAGTCGGATCGTCCAAAGGGATCCGTTGGAGGAAAAAAGGGAACTGGTAGAACCCAACCTTTCATGAGGTGGGTAAAAAAGAACAAACTATGTACAAATGAGGCAGGCATGCCCCATGCTCGTGTCATGTAACTCACAAAGAGGAATGGAGTTTTGATGTAGACAACTGCAGTGCCCTTGGGGGTGGCCATGATAAAGGTAGAAAATAATTCTATGGATGAACATACTCTGAATAGTAGGCAATGGTAGTTGTAAGAAGTATCATAGATTCTGTGGGCATTGATAGCCCAACCAAGTTCAGAGGTCTCCGTCAAGTAAAAGAACTAACTGCAATAGTCACAAAGTAAGACCAACCATAACATGAGAAAGTGTTGACATCGAATGTTATGGGGGTCAACGAAAGCAGGGAGAAATTGGGTTTCTACCTGTGCCATCTGAGATCTCTCATTGGATGGGTAATGAGAATCAAGATACTATCACCCTTCTGTAAAAATGTGTTGATGTTGACAAAAAGGGGGACGCGACTCCCAAAAGCAAATGGCTTCGTGAAATATACTAGGTGAGGTGAGGAAGTGGAGGAGGTACATGGATGAAGTCAAGATGTAGGAATACTCAAGACTGCCTTTGGTTGGAGGATATTTGAGATGAAAGTGGCCACAACTGTTCAATGAGGTCGAGTGTCAGGGGGACAACAAGACAGGAGATAAGTTGTGCCAGAGACGAGACAAGGCGAACAAACTCAGAGGGTAGAGGTAAGTGGCCTGTGGGGTTCTCTGAAGATATGGATGATGTCATCAAGGGTGGATGATAAGTAGTGTTCCAACCAAGGGTGACATGAGTTACATTTAGCCAAAAAGGGAAGAAGTTCGCCAAAGGTGATGACAAAAAGGTAATGTAACTACTGGAAACAAAGGCGTTTATACAATAAATAAAGAATAATGTGGGAGAAGTGTACAAATATAGAAATAGGTGCCCCAATGTGATATGGTTGGCTCTGGTAGGGCATAATTTGATTGGAGAACTGATGGAGGGTGGGGGCCCCATGGGTGGGTTTTTGTATGAGGTAGGTGAAATGAAGGGAAATTTGCAGATGGGAAAATGGATTGTGGATGAAATGGAGGGTTCATGCTACTGCAGAGGTGCAGTCCAAAAATAGAACTGTGGAGAGATAATCTGGGAGTCCATTGGGAAAGCTAGAAAAATGAGGAGAAGGAGTATGTGGCTAATTCACAACATGATGTAAGACTATCGGGACATGAGTGTAAGACTATCACAAAATGATGTAAGACTATCGGGTTTTGAAAAACAACATGAGTGTCAAAAGCACAAAAGGGTTCTAGGAATGAGACAACTCATGTGGGTAAGAGTGCTACTGAGTGACAGTACCGACGATGCAAATGGAGGTGTGGGTACTGCAGAGTTGGAAATGGGGATCCTAGAGGAAAATGTCGAAGGGTGTGACTGGAAATGTAAATGATATTCAGAGGGAATGACTACATGCCAGTGATAAGTATATACCTGAATGGGTTGTGTTGATGTATGATGACCAAGTACCTACACACATGAAAACCAAATACCCGACGTGAACAATATCTGAAGAGAATTGAATGTATGAGCATGTATTTGATAAGTGTGAATATGTGCATGTGTACTTGATCAGGGTATGAAAAATGGCGTCCCAGGGGCTTAGGATGAAAAGAGGCCCAGGGACTCTCATGATGTAGATGACAGGATGTTGATCCTGTGGCTGAAGACGGATCAAGAAATGGATGCCCGAAGCTCCCAGAATGGTGAGTGCAAGTTTGGCAAAAAGGGCTATATATAGCTGTAGGGCTCACATTGCCACCTCATTTGTACTTGCTGCTATAGTGACTGGACAAGAAGCAACCAAAGGATATTTGGAGATTTGGGGAGGATGACGCATCTGATCGAGGACCAGCAAGCTTCAGGTTAGTGGTCTGATCATCCTGCATAGAATTAGGGTTTCATTTTTTGGGCAGGGGCTATATGGAGGGTCGTATAGAGGGTTTGATGAGTGTGGGCCCCACGTGCGTGGGTGATTGGGAAGTAGGCGCGCACACATGCACACCTACCCACTGGATAGGCGTGCATGGGAGTGCTGGTAAGGGGGTAGAGGGCATGCACTATGTGTGCGCCTGTCGGTTGAACAGGTGCACATATTTGCATGCCTGTTGGATAAACAGGCACGCACCTGTGCGCGCCTGTAGAGCGAACAGGTGCACCTGAGAGTGTGCCTGTGTAGTGAGTAGGCACGTATAAGAGTGCACCTGTGTAGTGAATAGGCACGCAAAAGTGCACGCATGTGGGGTGAATAGGTGTGCACATGTGCACACCTATGGGTTAAACAACCACGCCTTGGAGGCAAGGTTGATGGGTGTAAAACTTCTCTTTTCAATGTTGTTGATTGTCCATGTTTTTTGTGTTTTTTAGATAGCATGACATATGTATATGATATATATGTTGATACTATCTATTGCTTGTTTGTATGTGAAGATGTGGAACCTTGCAGGTGCGAGGTGGAGTTGTAGAGAGCGTTGGCTCATCAGGAGCCGGAGAGACTGCCACGGGGAGAGAGAGGTTGGCGTGAGGACGTTGCGGTGCGACCAGCTGATCCAGAGAGGGCAGCAAGGAGACGTTGGTTTGATGACCTTGGTGCTGGCCATCACATGCTCCTCCGGTGGCTACCGGAGTAGATTTTGAGGACATACACTGTCACCTAGAGGTGGTGTTACAGGACGTGCCTGAGGGCATGTGGTCTCGCATTCAAGATGAGGGTATCCTAGAGTAGTGTGTGGGGATTCTGCCTCCATGGCAGGCCGTAGTGCAATGGGTAGCAGTAGTTGGTGTTGCGATGACTGAATGACTACCGTCGGGGTAGGAGGGACCGGTAGGGGGTGGGAAACCACTGCCTGAGGGAGGGGCAAGCGGTGTTGGGCTTCCATCGCATGATGGAGGGGCAGGCGGTGGTTCTCTAGAGGAACCTTGAGTGGTGTTCTATGTATTGATGTATTTTTGTATATAAGCTGGTGAGCCCATTTTGTACTGAGGTGCTTCATTGCCCTACCGATATTTGTATTTTTGTATGTAAACATTTGGATGGCATGGTGGACCTTTCGATATATAAATTAGTATACATTTTGAGATCTATGTGGTGTTTACATGTGTTTTGTTAATGTATTGATGATGTCTAATCTATATATGCTATGATAGGTTGTTGATATGTTTATGTATGTGTAGTGGTAGCTTGATGTGAGATATGTCAGTCTAACACAATATTATCTAGGTTATCTATAATTTGATTCAATTGTCTTGGAATATGTGTAAATGTAATGGAATCAAAATGTCGAGATAAAAGTCTAACCTACAGGTATTTGCAAAAGAGGCAAGGATCACGTACCCGGTACACATTGTTAAGTTGGAGAACAACTAGTTGAGAGTCGAGGAAGACGCTAAGGTGATGAATACTATGATGCTGGGCATCGGCCAGGAGGCCAATGATGGCAGTGTATTTGACTTGGTTGTTGTTCGCTGACCCCAAACATATGCTACTCGAATGGATCATTTCATGTGAGGGGGTGTAGAGAGCCCAAGTGACCGAAGCGAGATTTTGTGTCCAACGGCTGGTGTCGTCAGTGTAATCGATGTGGTAGTCCGGTGGAGGAAGAATTTGTCAATAGCACAAAGGAGAGTTTAGATGTGAGGGATGGAAAAAAGATTAAAAACACTATAAAAGAAAGAACCTAAAGTAGAATGACTACGTTTAAGCATAAAATTTCTTTAAGTATAACCTGTTGACGGTTTCTTTGAGAGAGAGGCCTTCAAGAGAGGCCAGGATGTATGCACCTTTGGTAAGGCAATGCTGGATAATGTATGGGCCTTGCCAGAGTGACTCAAATTTTCCATGGCCAAAGGTATCATGAGAGATATCATAGGCCAGGACTAGGTTGCCTTCGTGAAACGAGCGAAGGTTGACATGGCGATCAAATGTAGCTTTTGATTGTTTTTTAGCTGCCTCATTGTTCTGTAATGAAGATCAACAATCTTCATCTAGAGACTCTAAGTTCAGCAAGCACTGCTCCATTGGAGAAGTGTCATCTAATAGCTCAATTGCGGTGCGTAGGGTGGGAATTTCGCACTTGATGGGAAGAGTGGCCTCAACCCCATGGACTAGATGAAATGGTGTGAACCCAGTAGCTGTTTTCATAGTCATCCGGTAAGCCCATAGTGTAGAAAATAACATGTGATGCCAATTGGTCTTATGTTTATTAACCGTGTGCTATAACATGGTCTTAAGGACCTTGTTAACTACTTCGACTTGTTTGTTAGACTGAGGGTAATATGGTGAGGAAAACTCATGAGAGAATCCTAACTGAGATGAGAGTTTGATGAAGATATCGTTCTTGAAGTGTTTCCCGTGATCAGAAATGAGTTGGAGTGGTACTCCAAAGTGAGATATGATGTGGTTAAATAAAAAATGTGTTGCGGTGTCAACGGTTTTGTTGAAGGTGGGCATAGCTTCTTCCCATTTGGTGAAGTAATCGACTACGACAACAATGTATTTGTGACCATTTCTAGAGGGGGGATTATAAGTCATGAATTCGATGCCCCATTTACAAAAAGTGTCGGTAGTGATGACTAGATGAAGAAGAGTAGGGGGAGCTCGGGCTTTATTGGTGTAAAGTTGACATTGCTCACATCATTTCACGGCGTGAATGCAATCATGAAATAAGGTAGGCCAAAAGTAACTCGCTCGAATAATCTTCTGAGCAGTGGATATTCCTGAAAGATGGCCCCCAGATGTGTCATTGTGGTAGTCTTTCAAGACTCTATTAGCCTTGTCAATGGTCAGGCATCGATGAAGAATGGTGTCGACTCCCCGCCGGTATAGGATGTCTCCGATTAGGAGTTAGCGGGGGGCCTGATGGAGAATACGACGATGATCATCTCGTGAAAGGTGGTTACTGAAATTTCGAGTTCAGAGGTAGACAAGGAGGTCGCCATACCAAGGATCATTCAAAGTGATGTAAAAGAGGTGTTTGTCGGGAAAGTCAGTGTTGACGGGGGTACTAGTGGTGTCAGAGGGGAGGGTCGTGACAAGTTCGGCGAGAACGAGGGCCTTCTTACTCTTGGGTGTTGAGAATTCTAAATCATACTCCTAAAGGATAATGATCCATCGAGCAAATTTTTAGTTAATTTTTCGACAACTGAGAAAGTATTGCATAGGGTTGGAATCTGCTACAACCTTGGTTGTGTGAAGCATAATGTAGTGGCGCAGTTTCTGGACTGCGAGGACGAATGCAAGAGAAAGTTTATCTTTGTGTTTATACTTCAAGGGTGGCCCTGAGAGGTTTCTACTAACGTAATAAATGACATGATCACTATTTTCATCACCTAGCTGGATGAGAACTTCTGCTACTGACATAGCTGATGCTGATACGTAAAGGATATAGTCGTGATTGTAGTCAGGTGCACTAATTAAAGGGGTGTTGGAGAGAATAATTTTAAGATCGTCAAATGACTATTGGGCATGGTCATCCTAGTGAAATGAGATATCTTGATGTTTTAAGCGAGGAAACCATGTGCGCATATGGCATAGTCTAGGACAAATCGCCGTAGAAAGTTAGATTTGCCTTGTAGGCTCTGAAGTTGACGTAAATTTCAGGGGGGTGGAATTTCGGTGATAGCTTGGACTTTGAGGGGGTCCACGGTAATACTTCTTTGGGAAATGATAAAGCCGAGGAGGCACCCAATGGTGACAAAAAAAACCCACTTGAGGGGATTCAAGCAGATGTTGTACTGATGACACCGTTGGAAGATGATTCGTAAATCATCAAGATGTTGGGTGCATTTCTTGGATCGAGCTGTGAGGTTGTCCAAGTATGTGAGGATGATATGAGCTAGATTGTGAAATATGTATGTCATAGCCTATTGGAAAGTTGTGCCAGCATTCTTTAAGCCAAAAGGCATGACACGATATGAAAAATTACCCCAAGGGGTAGTGAATGTAGTTTTATACTGATCGACTGGGTGAATTTGAATTTGATTATAACCAGAGAATTCATCCATGAAGGATAGAGCCTCATGGCCTGTGCAGTCGTCAATAATTTGATCGATGAAAGGCATTGGAAAGTTGTCTTTGGGACATGCGTGATTGATATTGTGAAAGTCCATGCAGATGCAGATAGTTCCATGTTTCTTGTTAACGGGTACAGGGTTGGAAACCTATGATGTATAGGCGATGGGGTATATGAATCTGACAACATGTAATTTGTCAATTTCGGCTTTGATGGCTGCTTCTTTGGATGGGTGTGGCAATGATGGCTTTGATGGCGAACTGGTGTAATTTCGGGCCAGGTTTCAATGAGATGTTCGACGATAGAGGGATCGAGGCCAAGCATTTTTGTGTATGACCAGACAAAAATATCCCTATATTCCTGGAAGAGGGTTATATAGGTATTGATTTCCTGAGGAGTGCAAGCAACTCCAATGGTGATTTCCTCGACGATGCCATTTTTTATGGAAATGTTGATTTTATTGGATGGGGAAATGTTGGCCATGTTGCCTTCTTCAAAAGCATCAGGGGCAGGAATGGGATTATTGAACCAGTTGATGGGCCCTAAGGGGATAAAATCTTTGGTTTTGACATCGTATATGGGGTGTTTGTTAGGAGGTGTGGAGGCTTCCTGTGGGAAGAAGAGTACAAGGTGGTGTAACACATCCCATGGGTAGTCAAGGTTGTTTAACTCTTCAAGTATTTCCTCGTCACAGTGGAAGTGACGGGAATACAAGGGATCATGAAGAGTGATATCGGTGATTGTTGTCATGTGGAGGCCTCTGGGTGATGAAGAAGTAGGGGAAACAACACAAGGAGGTGGTGATGGTTCACTTGACATAAAACAAATGTTGAAGTACTGAGGAGTACCCGTGGTATTTGGGTGTAAAATATCCGTAGGGGAATGAGCGGGAGAGTTGGGGGGATTGGTGTTATCGAACTAATCGGTAGGTGTAGACACTAACAAATCTCCCTAGATCCACCTGGATCTAGAACAAAACAGGACAGGACATGACTCTTTCCCTAAGTTTTGACCATTGAATTAGCTAGTATGGAGAAACAAGTAAGATACCATTGTATCTCTTCCTAGGGTCTTTGTTGCTCCTGCTTCGCTCTGGTGCTCTCATGAGGTCAAGATGAAAACACAAACCAACCAAAGTGAAGATAGAAAAATATATTCAAATGTCAACTTATGTATATGATCAAGGAATTACACAATAAAGTGAGAATAACTTTATGGGAAAAGGACATGCCACTGTATCATATTAATAGAAAGTAGAGATACAACCTGATCGCCTTGTGTTGGTTGTGGAGCCTGGTTATCTTTCTGATTCATAGGTCCTTTCTTTCAACCGTGTTTATAACCCATGAAGTATTTTCACCCTAGAAGTATGTACACTCTTCCACGTGGGGGAGTGCAGAGGGGGGGTACCTCCTCTGCAGGGTCTGGGGGCAAGAGGGCCCCCAGCGGGGGTTCGGGGGTGAAGCCCCCGAAGAAAAAATTGCCTTCTAAAAGTATATTATAATTTCATTGTAAATCTGGACCGTTCATTATAAGGTTGCAGATCTAACGGTAGAGATTATGTTAGGGTTTTTTTCCCTAGAAGGAAACCCTCTTTTCTGAGGGAAATGTATTGCGGCTATGGATGATGGTGAATATTGTATTCTGAGAGAGGAGACTGTGAGAGAAACAAGAGGAAGTTACAGTGGGTTTTGTTGTAGGTTGTATCCCTTCATTTGCTAGATAATAATAAAGGAAGGACCTGGAAATTTCTCTGGTGGACGTAGCCCACACTGGGTGAACCACATAAATCTGTATCTCTCTTGTATTGTGTGTTTTCTATGTTTTGTTTCTACATTTGTTTTATTTCATTGCTCCGTGGTCCTGTTTTTTCTAACACCTTGATGTTGCAAGCTTCCTTTCAGTGGCTCTTAGCTCCAACACACACACACTTGCTCGATCCTTGTATGAAGAAGATCAAATCCCTCTTGATAGACTTTCTAGAGTCTCCAAGATCCTGTTCAAGCTAGGTCCTTCACACAATTCTTTCACCAATTCTCCAATGAATCTTTCTTAACCTTTTCCATGAGAATTCCATCAATATATAGGAGAGAATGAGATGGTTACTTGGATAATAATGATCCCACAATATCAAGGAAACCAGTAAAAGGATAACCATTCAAATGCCAACCCATTCTTCTAGAAGATTCCCTTCTAGAACCATCGAGACTTCATATTTTTCCAAGCTTTAGAACAAGTTCACACCCTAGCTATGTAGCACAGTGCAAGAAGTTCGCACCCTAGCTATGTAGCACAGTGCAAGAAGTTCGCACCCTAGCTTAAGGCAACCTATGAGAATGGGTCATTCTTTCGCCCTAGGATATTAGCAACCTATGAAATCTCTTCAAAAGCAAGTTTTCTGGGAAGAGATGAATGCCACTTTTCTCAGGAGAAAGTTCTTATGAGGAGCATGAGTACACCATCATCAATACACCATCAATATTGACCAAAATCATGGGTAACAAAATGCCCCCCAAAGTATGAGCCCAGAATAAGTGACAACCGAAAGACTTTGTAAATTGCATGTGTGTGTCGGAAACCAAGAGTACACCTAATTGGAAACTTGCGAACAACCAAGCATCTGCAGAATATCATCTATATTAATTCTGAGGTAGGCATTCCCATACTCAGATCATATATGGATGACATTATAGACATAATTCATGGCCACCAATCATACACTATGGATCCATGCCGTCAAAATATAGCATAGCCACCAGGAATACACTGTGGATCTATGCAAGAAAATTTAAATTAAGACGACATAGCCACAAGACATACAAAGTGGATCTATGTGTCGCAAATTATACATATTCCATCGCAACCTAGACAAAGAGATGATATCCAGGGTCTTCAATCCCGTCGCCCAAAAGTACGAATCTAACCATGTGATTACATGTGTTGAAGTTGAACATGGTAGAAACCACTTGATTACCGGTCATTGATGAAACCGTTAACAAGTGTGAGGAAAATCACCATTAATGTCAATGAATCCCAAGGTACACTAGCACAATCCATCGAATGTGAATGAATGATTTGAGGTCGAACATCTGACGAAATCTTTCGATCAGGGGTCAATGATGTAAACCCAATGTCAAAAGTGAAGAAACCTACCATTGAGGCATGAAAGTTCCAAGGTACCAAAGAATTTCTAAGTCTTGATTCCGGATAATGAGCTGAAGTCGATGCAACAAAACTCGTCATAGGAGGGCCTTGATGTATCCCCCTTCAATGACACGAAATGAGTAACAGATTTTGAAGGTGAAACAGAGTATGATGTAAGATGAATCGAACATAGGGAAGGCCAACACAAAGAGAATGGACAACTGCAGATGGCTGACTTAATAGAGGTTTCAGATGAACTTCTCTTGAACATATGAATGACATGACCAATGATTTGGCAGCATTGACTCAGAGACGACACAGGGTATCACCTTGTAGAAAATCGAATGAGAGACAAATGGATTTCCCAAATCGGATTCAAATATAATGAATAGGGGGTGTCATGTTCAAGAGCGATGCTTACTACCAATTAATATGAAGATGAGAACATATCCCTTTCCCAAATTTTCCCCCACCATTTTTGGCGAGTACCTCTTTATTTTTACGCAAGCTTGAGGAGGATAACATATGGTTGTTGATATAATCTTATTCTTCGGATAAGTCCTTCGAAGTATGTTTAACGAACACTAAGAAGGAGTGGTTTGGTCCCATGATGGGTCTGTCGATGTTTGTTTAACGAGTCCAAAGATAGAAAACTCGAAGGTTTTTCATGATTATAGAGTCTGGAAAAACACTTAAAAGAGAACTCTCTCAGTTCCTTTTTCGTAAAATAGTCTGATGAGACTGAAAAAGAGATAAATTATCACCCACCAGAGGCTTTCTTCAAATACTTTATTGAGTGTGAGAATAGCAAGGTCCCTCGGCTATCTTTTTATGTTTAGAGAGTCTGAAAAGAGCTTAAAGAGGACTCCAGGGGGGTTCCTTTTTCGTATAACCTTGTTGATCCCGAAAAAGTGATAAAAGTATGCTCGATCACGTTCTCATGTATTTTCGAGCGTGAGAACAGACAAAGACCAAGCTCGAGGTTTTATACAAAAACCATAAAAAACAATCAAAACATGCGATGAAGAAGAAAAACTATGTCTGCATCCCTGTATATGAACATCGAAGTCGTTACGCCTGCAAAAGTTACACTCAAAAGGGCATTAGGGATTAGGTTTTAATAAATAAATAACTATAAAAATTCAATAACATGGTAAAAGTAAATATAAAGAAGTAAAAACTATTTTTACCATATCATTTCAACTTTATCACTATTTGAGCCCAAAAAACCCCTCTTTTACCCTTGAAATTCAGCGTCAGATTGCAGGAGTTACGAGCATACATTTGATGAGATGTTAGTGACAGTGAGGTAGGCTCTCTGTCCTCTACTTTTTCATGGTTTAATTTTTCATTTTCATTGGAAAAACCACCACTTTGAGTTTGTTTTGGGGGTTTTTATGGTGCTCAACCGTTCTCGCAGGTGAGCTACACGGGACCTGTGAGAATGGGTCGATCTCGCAGTTGAGCCCAAAGGCGCCTACGAGAACCTCAAACTGTGCCTAAAGGGCACCTGCGAGAACCACAAAGTGTAAAAGTTTTTTAAAAATTTGCTCAATGAAAAGATACCAATTTGTGAATAGAGTTATTAA
>ML821880.1:61901-72465 GCA_009831015.1 Picea engelmannii
GAGAAGGTAAAAAGTTGAAACCGATTCGATATGGTCCTTTCAAGATTATCGACAAGATTGGTAACAATGATTTTCATTTAGATTTGGCTCCTTATATGCAGATGTATGCAGTTGTTAATGTTGAGAATTTGAAATTGTATGTGCCTCCATTGATTGATGATCAAGGAGAGCATGTTCAGATTCCTTCCATAGATGATTTTTCCCCAGAGTATCTTACAGAACTGCATGAAGACACCATCCTTGACAGGAGAATGCGAACTTCAAAATGAGGAAATGTGGAGTATTTTTGAGTTGGTATTAAAGGGACAAAACCAAGCAAAGCCAAGTGGATTGAGGTTGGAAGGATGAGGGAACTATACCCTCATCTTCACATAGACTGAAAATAGTCTTTTGGCGGTTCAAAAGCTTCCCAATGGGGAGGTGTGATCAGGGGATCAAATTTTGCTCAAAACTTCAAAGTGCTTGGAATCGCTTCAAATTGGACGAGAGCGTAGGCCTCGTTGTTGTGAACCGAACGCAACTCATTTCATCTCAAATGGACGTCGGGAGCGAGAGATATTGCAATCTGTTCGGAATGTCAAACAGGCAAAAAAAAGGGACGCTGACTGTACAATCCGTACAGGCTGACGTGGCAGGGCCATACGACCGTACACTGATGTGTCATGTGGTGACATGGCAGTGGTGGATTGGCAGTTGTGGTCGAATGAGAGTTTGATGCATTTCCTTTTGGTGGCTAATGATATGTTGACACGTGGTCCAATCCGTGGGCACCACGTGTCACTTGTTGTATGGTTAAAACTTTGTCATTGACAGGAGTCGACCCCATGACCTCTGGGTAGGGGAACAACTTGGCAAGGATTTTCCAACCAACGCGCCATCGTGTGTTGCTTGATATGTAAGTGGTATACATTTTATTTGAATTTGTATATGGATAAGGTTTGGGCCGCGACCGAGCCGGGGCTTAGCCCCAGCCCTTGGTCGCGCGCCATATAACATATAACCATCGCTTTAATATAGAGTGTGCACAGGATTTTAAAATGTGGTTTGAAACAGTTAAAGGTTAAGCCTGTGGCTATATGCCTTATTACATATGACCGCAACCAAGTGCGCGGGGAGTTGGAACGGTTTCAACCGTTTAGCCTTTATGCCAAGGCGCGCAGTCATATGACCCTCACATGCCCAGGTGTTAGGCGGTTAGGGGCTGGTGCGCCCATAACCATCCTACAGTTTGCACTGTTGGCGTGGTTACACCCGGTGCTGGGTTTTCATGCTTTAAATTGCATGTGTGCCAGGTTCATTACACAAGGGTATGTTTTGTAGATGCAGAGACAACAAGCTTGAAGGGGGGACTTCCAGGAGGCCTAACTTCTTCATTTTTTGACCGATTGAGGTGCCGAAAAAGCCCAGCTAGGGGTTTTTGGATGCTCTGAAGCCATTGGAGTAGTCTGTTGGTCAATTTGAGCATTATAAGGCATGTTTTTGAGCACTTTGAGAAATTAATAATAATGATCCATTGGAAGCTGGGCCAAGAGATGTAGCCCAAGAGAGGGGTGAAATCCTTTATCAATTGTTGTATTTAAGTGCTTATAATCATTGATTATGTTGTTGTTTATTTGTATCTTACATGAGTAATCATTTAATTCATGTGTTGCAAAGTTGATCCATTTTCTTTTAAACACATAAAATTTACTTGCAAATAATTTCAAGATTTCAAGTCTTCTCATTTTTAGATCATTATCCAACTAGCTTTAAGTATGAACAAGGGGTTTTTTAGGTCACCTTTAGGTCTTTGGCCAGCCACCCAGTCGGATTCATCTGAGATTTGGATGTCAAATTGACTTGGAAGTTGAACCATAAGTGGGTGGGAGGCCGACCAATATCATAAATGCGTCATTCTAAGTTGTGCACGGTTTTTTGCGTCCACAGCTGCACATCGGGCACATGTGCACTTTTTCGACATTTTCGACTGGCGCACGTGTGTGTGCTACTTGTATATCCTTAGCACATGTCGATTTTATAACTGTTTGTATAGTTTTGTGCCTTTTGGAAATGCTTTTTTGGTCATTTTTGGTCCATGGGTGAACTAATAGTTGTTTGAAGATGTTGGATTCCTGTAACCATTTACGGACGAAATTTCAGTGATAACACTAACACTTAGAAAATACTTTAGCATAGATGATTCATCGGTATTTAATCCTCATGGTACTTCGTAGATGACACAGAGAACCACTACATTCACTTAGATGTAGGTTAAGTTAGCACTTAGAAACAACAAAATAGGTCTAGCAATTAACACTTTCATATATTTCAGATCTACATCCATACATCTAATAAGAACAAAGAAAAGTAGATCTATCTAAGTATATCATAGCAAAGCACATTGCATAATCATATCAAAGATCAACACATGGAAAGAGACAAACACATTAGGTCGAGGCACCGAGCACAACACACAGGTTTACCATGGTTCACCCCCACCCTAGGGCTACGTCCACAAAGTCTTCTTCTTATTTGTTAACTTTGGTCAATTTGATTACAATACGGAGCTCAAACTTGTACTCTGCATAGGACAGGAGATCTACGTGCACCTCGCCATATCCTCCTTCCCTGAGTAGATCTAGCACAGAGACTTCTTATAGTCCGTGCACTCAACACTTACAACACTTTCACTCAGCTCTGCTAGTCGGTCACATAGTATACACAAATCCTTTACTAGCACTTAGCTTATCTGCCTCTCTTAAATTTCCTAGCTACATATTTATACTTTACAAAATAGGCCTAAACATGGGTAAACCCATGGGCCGACATACCATACCCATTACATTATCCCTTAAAACCCAAAAAGGACCCAAGAAAGGGGTCTAGATTCCACGATCTATGCTTCATGTTGCGCTCCATCTTTGACAAGCTGTCAAATTTCCAAAAATGGTCAAATATGACCAAGTGTTTCCTCAAACTTGGTCAAGGGCCAACAGGCCCCCAACACTCACCTGTGACTCATCCCAAGTCACTTAGATCTGGGTAAAGTTTCCTCAAAGGTCTTGAGCTTGGCTCGAGATGCTTCGAATTTTCTTTGTGCTATTGCTTCCTGCTCAGTGAACTCCTGAACAACTGGTTCGTTGATAGGCCTTCCAGTTCTTCCTCAACTATAACAACTATTTGTTCGAGTAGTGTTCCTTGGCCTTCAATTTCTTCAAACAGTATATAGGCCTCCTCTTGGCTCGTTTGGAGTTTTTGGGTGACTTTCATCACTCTATTATGCATGGTAAGAACAAGTTGTTGGGAAATTTGTTGTTCCTAGGATATCTTCATCCTCTCAATAGGTGACAAGATCTTGAGCTGTGCCTTTACTGTATCTGCATTCTACTTCACTTCCTGGAGTTGGGACTCTAGTTTCTTCAACTCTGGGTCTTCAGATATTTTCTCATATATCTGCCCACTTTTGTTACTTAGTTGTTTGCATTCTGTGGCAAGTGTTCTAATCCTCTTGACTACACTCTGAGCGTCTAATTATCACTTGTCATGCACTTCTTGCAGATTTTGCAGTATGGTATGAATCTCTAATTCCATGACCCTTTGTTGAAGTTGCTGAATAACTTCAGCCAACTTCATCACTTGACTCTCTATGGGCTCTTCATCCTTCTTCTCTAAGCCGATCATAGAGAGAAATTCTCTATTGACTGCTTCTTCAATTCCAATCTACTTCATGAGAAATTGTTCTTTCTCTTTTTGGACCTTCACTCGGTCTTCTTCAAATTTTTTTTGGAGAGCATTCTTCTCTTGTTGCACTGCTTGACGTTGCTCAATAATTTATTCTTGTGCCTTCTTGAGGGCCTGGGTGGCCTGCGCTTTTTCTTCCTAATCACGTTGAAGGTGTACTTTGACTCTATCAACAATCTTGTGGAGATAGACTGATTTATCTCCTTATTTTATTGTTCCTTTTGGTAGAGGCATAGTAGATATTGCTCGGCTAGACTGGAGTGCTTGTTGTACTCCTTGGAGTGTGATCTCAATCTGGGTATACATTTGTTCCTGCTTTGCTTCCTGCTTCTCTATTATTTCCTTTGAAGCATCATTGACCACTGCAACAATGAAATCAAATTCATCCAAAATGAGGACATTTCGCATCTTAGTTACAGGGGTTCTTGGTTTCTTTCTGGAGGAAGACTTTAGAGGTAAAATCTTCTTTTTTTCTTCATCATTACCTTCTTTGTCTGGTATAATGGAAGTTGTTCTTACAGATCTTCTATCTATATCCTGAACCTCTTCATACTTCTTCATCTCCTTTGTCTTCTTTGTTCTACTGGGCCCAGGTGTATCTTGCGTAGCTTCTGGGCTGTTGATGTCTGAAATTTCTGCAGGGTCTGCTGAAACAAGGAGTTTTGTTGACCACTCCTTGGTGATCTCTTCCAGGTCTTCTTCTGTTAGCTTATAGTAGGACTGGAGCTGTTCTTGGTGCTCATCAACATGTGGGGTTAGGTATATAAAATGGTGGTTCACGCTTAAATTTATCAGAGGTTGAAACCTCTGTAATGTGTTCGGGGTTATGCGAGTTTCACTCCTTATGGTTTCTTTCAGTTGATTATAATATGAGTGGAAAATGAAATTTGACTGCCATTTCTTTCTCATGTTGTTTGAGTACCACAAGGTACTAAACTTTGCAGCTAGTGGCTCAAAAGGGTCAAGGTCCAAGAAATTTGTGCCTTTTGGTATCTCCCATGCAACAAAGCCGATTAGTATTAGGAGCCAGCTAAAATGGAATTTGTGCCCCTGATCCTAATCTTCTCTATAGTCAATCTCCAGTTGATTCACCAGGTACTTTACCTAGTTCATCTATAGTCCCTCTACGCACTTTCCTGCGAGGTCAACTACAAATATTGATACTTGTGTTGGTTTATTCTTATGTACCATCTTCTCTGCGATTAGTTGGCATGTGAGGTGCACTGCACCACTTTCAATAGAAGCTACCTTGTAGCCTTATTATAACCCTAAATTGCACCACACATGCTTACCTAGAATCAGGCCAACTCATATCCTTTCTTTGCCAAAAACATTGTTGAAAAACTCTTTGAAAATCCTCTTGTGTAAAGGCCCACGTGCCCTAACCCATTACTGCATGCGTGTACACGCTGGCTGACCCAAAACAACCCATGTGGACCGACAAAAGCATGAAAAAAGGAAAGTTGTTGATGGAACAAAAATCTATGTGTGAGTTAACTGAAACTCCCAGACATGCATTGATCCAAGTGGATATCGGTGGCCACCTGTCTTTTCTGACTGGCTCAAAATAGTTTTCTGGCAATTTTGGCAATTTACTATTTTTAGCAGGTTTTAACTTCCAGGGCCATTTTGAGGGCCCAAATGAAGGTTTTTGGAGATCGAGGTTATCAATGATAGATAAAGTAATTATTGATCCCCAAAAATGAATCTCCTCGATGATACCTTTGCAATGAGCTATCATACGCCTAAAACGAAGATCGTATGCAAAAGTTACGACCCCGGGAAGTTGATGTACTAACTTACCCAAACGGGGCCCACATGACTTTTGGTGCCTCATCTCCTAGGGTTAGGTTTTTGGATGTCTAGGAATTTTTGCATTCCTGTTTATTGTAAAAGGGACTTTGGAGCCTCATTGTAAGCATCTTCTTGCGAATGCGAGTAGCCATCACATCTCTTCTCAGAGATAAGTTGTCACCAGTCTAGCGAGTCTTTCACTCTGTATTTTTACAGTCTCTGTACATTTCTTTGATTAATAGAAATCGGGTATTACTGTATATCTATGTTTATGGTTGCATCTATGACACATTTCTATTATATTATTGAATGTCTGCAATATCTCTGTGCATTTCTTTATTGTAACTTCACTCTCATTTCGTGCCGAAAATAATCTGGATCAGTGGTATCAGAGCAGGCTTCTCTTGATTGTTTTTTTCTGTGCATGTCCCTGACGAGGTCTGAGTATAGAAAGTTGGGTCTCAAGCTTGTCTCTCTTGAATAAAATCACTCTCACACACCCAAGAAACCCTCAATGGCGGAAGAAAAGAAAATCGACAGAGCAGACGATCCTATCAATCTGTTTCTTAAGCAAGCTCTCACGCAACAGAGGGACGAAATGATGGAGAATTTTTCCCACATCCTTCAATGACTGTCGATAGCATCAGGCGCATATCCATCAAGCGGCCACTTTGGAGGCACCTCACTTTTCAAGGTACAAGTTAATTTTGATATTCCTGTATTTGAAGGACAGATAGATGCAGTAGCTCTAGAAAAATGGTTAACTCTGCTAGAAGGTTATTTCTCTATTCACAATTTTTTAGACAAAGAAAAGATCACCTTTGCACTCCTTAAAGCTCTCCCTCATGTCAAACATTGGTGGGAAACTTACTGGGAGCAAAGTTCCACAGAGGAATCTGGAATATATGGGGCCAATCCCACTTGAGATTTTTTCGTGGATGTGGTAAAAGAACAGTATTACCCTGTTGGCAACTATGAGGACCAATACATGAGATGGACCACACTGTGGCAAGAGAGGGGTCAAGAAGTTATAGTGTTCACCAATACCTTCCATACCTTGCACACCAAGCTAGGTATCAAAGACTTCGACCGACATTTGGTTCTGAAATACCGTGGGGCTCTACACAGATACATCCAAACTAAAATGGCTTTTCTGGACATCTCATCACTCGGTGTTGCTTATCAATATGTTGTTAAAATTGAGCAGAAATTTAAGCACGAGAACAAACAGGAATTCAGGTCTGCAAATCCGCAACAACCAAAGTATGACAAAGACGATCCAAACAAACAATCTCCCAAAAACTAATCCAAGACACAGGAAAAGAAGGGTCATGGGAAGACAAAGAAGGACACCGGGAAATGGTGCGAGTTCCACAAAATCACTTGGCACAACACCGATGAATGTTTCTCAAAACAGTCATTGGTGAACGAGATCAAAGACAAAGAGCCAAACCCTGATTCAGAATCTGATTCTGAGAATAATGGTAAAGGACAAATCATTGACGCAGACCCCACTGCTATTGTCGCAACTGCAACAATTCAACCAGAAGAACCAATAGATCCTGAAGAGGGGGAGTGCCTTTTTCATTCACAGATCTGGGTGAAAGGGACCCTGCCGCATTTTATTGTTGATAGCGAAAGCCAGAAGAACCTCATCTCAACAGAGGTTGTCAAACAGTTGGGATTGTCAACAACACCACACCCACAGCCATACAACATCGGGTGGCTTCAGCAAGGACGTGATCTCCGTGTCAAGCAACAGTGTCGATTTTCATATGACATCCAACCCTTCAAGGATGAGGTATTATGTGATGTTTCCCCACTGGATGTCTGTGATGTTCTCTTGGGCCAACCATATATGTGGAGACGCCATGTTGTTTATGAGTCTCGACCTCGTAGTGTTATTGTTACTTTGGGGGGCCATCTCTACAGAATACTAGAGGTAGTTCCAACTATTGTTTCACCTAAAAAGTGTCACAAGGTAGTATCTCATACTGCAAAATTCAGCTTCTTCACAATATGTTCAAAAGGGGAACAAAAGGACATTGCAACCACTACAATCTCACCCCCTACACCTTCTATCCAACAGAAGAAGGTCAACAAGGTTGCAACAAAGCACAAAGATTCCTTCTGCACACATTCCTCTCATGTATCTCGACTTGTTGAACAACCTCAACTTCAACAGGTTCATGATAGACTTCCACAAACTAAGCAGCACGACATCTCCAACAATACAAGCAACTCACCCAAATGCAGATCCAACAAATGCTTTTCCCTCTCCCCCGGGAACTCAATGAAATGGATACCATTGCTTCCTAAGGAGGGAGGATTGATCCAGGTGGATATCGGTGGCCACCCACCTTTTCCGATTGGCTCAAAATATTTTTCTAGCAATTTTGGCAATTTACTATTTTTAGCAGGTTTTAACTTCCGGGGTCATTTTGAGGGCCCAAATGAAGTTTTTTCAATATGTAGGTTCTCAATGATATCTGAAGGCATAATTGAGCCCCCAAAATGAATCTCCTCGATGATACCTTTCAAACGAGCTATCATATGCCGAAAACGGAGATCGTATGCAAAAGTTATGACCCCAGGAAGTTGATGTACTAACTTACCCAAACGGGGCCCACATGACTTTTGGCGCTTCATCTCCTAGGGTTAGGTTTTTGGATGTCTAGGAATTTTGGCATTCCTATTTATTGTAAAAGGGCCTTCAGAGCATCATTGTAAGCATCTTCTTTTGAATGCGAGTACCCGTCACATCTCTTCTCAGAGATAAGCTACCACCATTCTAGCGAGTCTTTCACTCTGTATTTTTACAGTCTCTATACATTTCTTTGATTAATAGAAATTGAGTATTACTGTATATCTGTGTTTATGGTTGCATATCTGACACATTTCTGTTATATTATTGAATGTCTACAATATCTCTGTGCATTTCTTTATTGTAACTCCACTCTCATTTCGTGCCGAAAATAATTTGGATCATGCATGGCCGAGGGTTCATCCAAATACCTAGCTCCTTCTACCCTATAAAAGAAGGGGTAGGGGTACCATTTGAAGGGAGGAAGAATATAGCAAAGAAACTCTATCCATTTACATATTCCATTGTCACAACCCTTTAGCCCACCCTAATGCCAAAGGATATTTAAAGCAAAGCAGTTGAAGGACAGAAGAAGAGGAGCCCGGGATCAGGTTCAAGGAGCAGTGGCTGGTCTCATATTTTGTAAAGTTGACTCATTTTAAGTAATGAAGAGAATGCTTTTCTCATCCCAATTCATGAATTTTTTATGGTTTGATTAGTTTATGTTTTATTTCTAACCCGTGAGTATATAAGTAGTATGCATGCATAGTTTTTGCTCGTCTTGAATGCAGGTCAACTTTGGAAGGAGTATTGTGAACAAGTAATCAAGCACAACAGAGGATCGACATCAAATGCCGGTAACAAGGTAGGTGGATATTTCCATGCATTTACTAAGAAAAGGGGATTTAAATCTAGGGATGAGGGTAGAAAGTAATTTCTATTCAGTCATATCTGCATGCAAAGTCTGAACTCTATTTGCTAGTCCGTAGTGTGTTTTTCCCCAACAACAAAATTGGTGACCGTACTGAGGAGAATATATAAGGTTCCTTGAATTTTATTTAGTTTTTGGGTATTTTAAAGACTAGTTTTTATTGCCTGTCTTTTCTTTTCGTTTCTGTAAAGTCTGAGTTAGTAGGGAGTCTGGTTTTCCATACCATCTTTCCCTGACTTTTGCTTGAATGTGTTTTTTGGGAACCACAGAGGTACACACGACTTGCACAAGGCCTGCACGCATGTACCTGTGCCCTATCCTCTTACAGCCTGCGTGTGAACGCTAGTTGTAGAGATAGTATTAGTGTGTAGGATTTCAGAGAACCTCATAAGCAATCCTCCTCTTCCCTATCAGAATCACATATTCTTAGGGGGTTTTCTGAAATTCTGTCTGAGTCTTGTTTTCTAACAGTCCCATCTTAGATTTTTTTTTCCTTATTATTTTTTCCTTGCATTATTTGTTTTTCTGTTAGAAAGAGTATCCACATCTTCAAGGATCCTGGTTGTCAATATCAGTGGTCTCTTCCTTTTTTGGTCTGTCTATTTTCATTTTTTATTAGAGTTTAGATATACATGTGGCCTGTACAAAGTTAGCCCGCGTGTACATGCCCTCTGTCTCTGTTCAGTGCACGTTTTCACACGTGCTGTTTGAGTAACAGTCGCATGCTTGTACAAGCTATTTTTTGTTAAGGGTGAGGCAGTCATCCTCTTCTTTGATAAGAAGTATTCCTATCAGGTGTTTGAATCTCTGATTGAACATTCAGTAGCTTAGGATTATTTTTACCCTTAGCTTGCTTTTTCTTATTTAAAAAGTTGTCAGAAAAATAATTATTTTTTTTACATTTTTTAGACAAGTGTTAGAGTCATTGTTTTTACAATTGCTATTGTATGATTTTTAAATCTGATTCTTTGCGATCTGCGCTTTAAGCCAGAATTATTTTTCTTGGTTTTTTGCTTGTCGGTATTTTCCCTTTCTTGCTTTACTAGCACTTAAATAAATAAATAAATCTCTTTTCATTTTCTTCTTTGGTTGAAGAGTGTGTTTCTACATCACTAGCTAGGGAAAAGTATTTTATTTCATAAGTTTTTGCAGTTCACTTAGATCATAAGTAGCTCGTAGTCAAGTGAAATTCCTTTGAGTTTGCTGTCCAAAATCTTAGAAAAGTTAAAAAATCTTTCTTTTGAAAAGTTGTTGAAATTTTGCATTCAATAAAAGTTTTGCTTCCATCTTTTTTATTCTTTTTTTTTCTTTCATCTTCTACACATCATCAGTTTCACCCTCATACCCCTTGATTTAAGACAAATCCATAAAAGTAACGCTAAATTTAAAATCTACTAGACTTTTATGTTTGTAGGGTTCACAAACTAGTTTAGGACTAGGGCCCTGGATTAGGTTGGAGAGGAAACTCTTCAAGGCCATTTAAAATCAAACATTGGAGTCTGAGATAGGGAGTGTTTAATTCCAGTTTCATGGAA
>ML821881.1:0-14139 GCA_009831015.1 Picea engelmannii
CCTTTTATAAGATGAAAAGGATAAGGTGAGGAGGTTAGGATGATCCCACTAAATCAGAAAAGCGAGTAAGATCCAAACCGATTGGAGGTCACCTCACCAAAGAAGCTTCTCCTTCTAGAAGCATCGAGAAGATGCTTGTTTTTCCCAGGTACGAAAATCATCGCACCCCTATAACTGAGTAGAGTGTGATGACATCGCATGCCAAGTTTAGTACAACAAGTGATGATCTAGGATTGTCACACCCCTAACATTAGGTAGGGTGCGACAATCCTCCTTAATAGGGGTTTTACAAAGGAAAAGACAACTTCTTCTCTCAAGAAAAGTTCTTCTCCCTTCTTTCTTCAGGAATTTGGGCCATTGATCCTTCTAAAAACAAAGGATATGTTTACATCATTAACAATCATAGGGGTGACGAAAATAATGTGTAACAATAGCCTTGTCCGAGATTGTAAAACCCCCCTCCAAATTGATTCATAAGGGGATGGTCAGACACAATTCCAGTATGAATGTTATAATGAGGGTTATAAATATTTCCCCCAACCGGAGTAGCTCCAGGTTGGGGGTTTCCAAAAGTACGAAACTAACCTCCCCTAGGTGGAAATCCGGAGGATAGACGTGGATTCATCATGCCAAACATGTTGGTCAAAATTGGTGTGAAGGAGGTAGGTGTAAAGGATGGAACATAAGTAGCAGCTTGTCCGCCTAGTTGATTACTCCATCCAGAAGCATTAAGACTAGGATTAGACTCGGGGTGAAAAGGAGGTTGGCTTCCAACTGTAGGAGTCATTTGGGGAATATGAGCACCACCAAATGAGAGTGGAATATGTGGAGGAGTCATGCCCCCAAGCCCAATACTAAGATTTTTATTAGTTGTTGGAATGGATGAAGAAAATTGAGATGTGAGATTCGACATACCATAAGAGAAAGGGCTAGAGGTCGTAGGGATGGACTGAGTATTGTACCTAGGTGTACCAAAAATAGACCCAAAAGGGTTTGTCACTATCAGTTGAGTAGAAACCATAGGTTGGATAGGATTGATGACTGGAACCTTCGGCACTACAACCGTAGTGATCAAAGGCATAGAAAGAGTTCCATTAACTACAGTAGGTATGGGAGTCAAAGAACTCCCAATATATTTCTGACTCGACTCGGTATTCATACGTGTATGACCACCAGTCTGGTAGGTGGAGGTGTGTGTACCACGGTTGATAAATTTACGTCTTTTAGAAGGCAAAGACTCAAGATGCGGTGGTAAATTCAACAAACAACGAGAGCTGCGAGGAAGTGGGTCTAGCTCCACAATGACTCAAGACTCGAGATATAAAACAAATCCTAAGGCCAACTAACAATCAAAGAGCACACCAAATTAAACAAAAGGGCCAATATGCACACAAACAAGATTTAATGGTTGAAAAGGGGCCTCCCTCACTAAAGTAGGTATGTCTTGCCCAAGAGGGTCATGAGACTCCCTTCAAAAGATCAAATGTATCAGAATCAATTATAAGGGCCTTCATGGGCTTAACAACATAGTCAGTCAGATCCCCACTGAGAGGTAATCCTCCATGAAGGTTGTGTATTTTCCGACCCTTATTTGACCCAGGGTACCTACATAATAACCCCTGCAAGTAACCTATGTTCCTACCTATGTAAAACAACTAAAGCCACCACGATATAACCAATGTGCATGCGAACATTCGTAAGTGAGGTCAACCATATGGGCAGGGTAACAAAGCCCGAAATATTGAAAGCATTTCCTGTCATAGATGTAAAGGCACTAGCAAGACCCCAAGATATGAATAGATCCCAATAAATATCTCTGACGCTAAGAAGGTGTTAGAGGGATATCTCTGCAACCAATTTCACACGACCTCATGCTTAACTATGGTGTGAGCGAAGCCTCCTGACATCACCAATTATACAATGGATTTCACCACTCCCTCAGTCATACACATATGTTGAGTTTAATAGCCTTGGAGAAGTTTACTCACAAAATCCTATTCCAAAGCTCTATATCTTAAGCTAGTTTGTGTACCTTGAAAATAAAATCGTTTCTAGTCAATTTTAAATTTATTAGCGTTACTTTTAGTGGATTTGTTTACTCAAAATGTGTGGTCATGAAATTGATGATGTTATGGCCCAACAAATAAAATAAATGAATATGAATACAATGCAAAGTCCTAACTTCAATTCTCAACAAATGATAAGCTTTTCAAAATGCAACTTTAAATTCAACTCTGCAATCTCAATAAGATTGTTGAAGGCAGGCCAAAGGCCAAAGCAGAAAATCAAGGTGTTTTTGGGGAAAGAAAGTATGCATGAGGAAAGTGACCACTGGAAGGAAACACAACACGCGCACATGCAAGGAAAGCAACAGCTGGAAGGAATAACAACACACATGCATGAGAGGAAGACCTAATGATGGTAGGGTTAGGGTTTTGGTAAGGTATTGTAAATGACTCAAGAGCCTGAAATGCATAAATATAGATACCGAGGTATTATAGAGGGTTCGGGTTTTTGTATGGTTTGGATTATTGTTGTTATAGTAGTTACGCATGAGTTGATGCAATATGTAAGGGTTTTACTGTATGACCTATTTTGCATAAATTGTTGAGCTAGAGGGAAAACGAGGGAGGGTAGATCTTGAGGGTTAGATCGCAGGCTGGGGAGCCTAGTGCGATCTAGTCCGCCTCATATAGATCTTACCTGAATATGGAGGGTTGTAAAGTGCAGGACGTTGTAGATGCGGAAATACCATAATAAAAGAGCCAAGAGCCAAATCTTTGTGGGCGTAGCCCCAGGAGGGGGTGAACCACGGTAACATATGTGTTATGTGATGAATGTTTGCATATATTATTGTCTGAAGTAGTTATTATTATGTTGAATGAATGAGTTATTCTATTGCTTGTTTAAGTGCTTTTGCGATATTAAGGGAATAATCCTATAGATTTACTACATAAGTCACGATTAACAGTATGTTGCATTCACTAGTCATAATAATGGTTCTATATTCAGCTCGCATATCTCATACTCAATCCTAGGTTGTAAACACCTAAGTCTTATAGCCACCCATTAAAGCTATCTCGGGTGAGACTGCGCAGTGCATTTTGTGTGTGTTGCCTTCTGGTTCACCAGGAGGGCCAATAGTTTTAGAGGCTTTGTTGGAAACCCGAAAGACATGAACCCTAGGTCAATAAACTCAGATGGTATAGGAGAGAAGTAACCAACAAATGGTTCTGTTTCCGAGACAAGTATGGTACTGACAGAGGGACAAGAGGGATCACCATCAAGAGGATCAATGATGTTGCAACACAACTGGGAGCGAAAATCTTGGCTTGTAAGATGCTAAGAAAATGTTGCAAGGAGGAAGTTCCAGCTCGTGTTTTCGCAGTTGCAGCTCAATGCACAGAAGGCACCAAAGTGAGTTGTGCACCATACCTCTTGAACTTATTCCTGGATGACTGCAAGGATGTGCAGGATCTAGGAACAAAGTTTCACTACTCATGGTTGATCACATTGATAGCCTTCATGGGATGGAAAGAGCAAAGGTACGTAGTTTTTTGTACCAGACCTAAACCAAATTAAGGAGTGAGATATTTGTTTCTCAGAGCCAGGCCAGAGGCTAGGAGCAAAAAGGCGAGCAGGGACATATTTGAAGGATACCTACGCAACCTGCAAGAATCCATCTCCAAGATGTGGAGAATAACACTAGAAGTCGTCGCGCGATATGGGAACATTGTCAACTTTAGGGCCACACGACATACAATGTGGATACAAGCGCGAAAGGATCCTGCTAAGCAGTGGCTACAGATGCATTATTGTATCACAGAGGGTGACAGTGACATAGTCATTAGCGAATGGGACAATGAATGTAGGATTCCAGCCATCACCCAGGATATGTCGAAAGGAACAAAAAAAGAAGCGACAGAGCAGGAAGAAACCTAGCCAAAAGAAATCCAAGTGCCCAAGAGATGAAGAACGGGCCAGGGCAAGACAACACTGATAGATGAAGGGCCAACGAAGACAGGGACCCAGAACGGGAAGAAAGATAAGACGCAGCCAGCTAAGGAGCAGCAGAAACAGGCTGAGGCTGCACAAGAGACTGCAGTAAATCCCAACCCACGGGAACCGAGGGGAAATAAGAGGTCATCCACGCATCCAGGAGGAGCGCACAAGAAATCAAAGGCCCAAAGAACACCTCCAGAGTATACGATCACGAACGATGATGGGGAGATAATAGCCCGAATGGTCTAGGACTGTCTATCCGAGGACTTCGACCATGCTGCGCACCATAGGGATAGGATTGAAGATAAATTGGTAGACATGCAGTAGCTCCTCAAGAAAATCGAGGAAGGGCAACCAACAAGCAACAGGGGAATTGAATCATCGGCACCACAAACAGAAGGAAGAGTGGAAGAAGAAGAATGAGATTTAGTCCAGGCAATACTGCAGCCACATTTAACATTCCACAACACCCATAGTATGTTGCGCATGGAATAAATTGTTGGGTAGACACCCTTGAAGGACTTAAGCCAAATCCAACTCGTGTTGACAAGGATACCAGCCGGGGCACTACATAGGCTACAGGTTAGCGTGAACCATGAGGTACAGTCTTGAGCATGCAAGGACTTAACTGAATTGAAGTAGGCAAGAAAGAAACGGGATGCGTTAGAAATAGTCTATGAGCAGTCTAAATCTGAGACCCCGGAGGAAAGGGATCACATAAAAGGATTGGAGCAGAAAGTGGTAGGAACTTATGAGAAGATTTCACATGCCGCGTAGAGAGAGGGAATCACAGCAACAGAAAAGATTGATCAGATTGCACAGGCAATTGATCAATATCAAAAGGAGATAGAGAATCTTTGGGAACATCTCACACCAACCACTCCACCAGCAATTAAGGATCAAAGGAAGCAAGAAGCAACAATGCAGCTATAGGAGATAGAGCAGCAGATCAGCACAGCAGCTGACTTGTTTGATAAAGCAGCGCATCTTTGAACTAGCTTAGAGGAGGATCAATAAGTCCAACAGTGGGACAAGGAAGAAGAAAGGATCAACGCAATGATCCAAGAGCTCAAGCAGAAGCAGAAGACAATACCAATCACGGAACGCATCAAAGGGATGCAGGACATGAAGAGATTGCAGGCAGAGCTAATTACTGCGCAAACCCAGAAACAGGAGCGGGAGGCTCAAATGGAACTATTGCAAGAGTGGGTAGCAGAAGTCCTGGCACAGGCAGAAGAAGCCAAGACACAAATAGCACAGACCCAAGCAAAGTGTGTGGAATTGATCAGCAACAACATTGTGGTCTAGACGGTGGACACACTCAAGGAGAAGACTACGCAGGCGCAGACACAGGCAACAGAGCTGAAGGAAAAGTTCCAGGCGATCACCAAGGAGATCGAGGGAGCACATAATGGTTAGGTGGCTTGGGATGAGCCACATGTCAGTGTTGGGGGCCTGTTGGAGGCAAGACAAAAGCCAAAGCAGAAAAGCAAGTCATTTTTGGGGGAAGAAAGCATGCATGAGGAAATCGACAGCTGGAAGGAAACATAGCACGCGCGCATGCAAGGAAAGCAACAGTTGGAAGGAAGAACAACACGCACGCATGAGAGGAAGACCCAACGACAGTAGGGTTAGGGTTTTGGTAAGGTATTGTAAACGAATCAAGAGCCCGAAATGCATAAATATAGATACCGAAGTATTATAGAGGGTTTGGGTTGGTGTTGTAGGTTTTTGTATGGTTCGGATTATTGTTGCTATAGTAGTTATGCATGATTTGATGTGATATGTAAGGGTTTTTACTGTATGACCTATTTTGTATAAGTTGTTGAGCTAGAGAGAAAACGAGGGAGGGTAGATCTTGAGGGTTAGATCGCAGGCTGGGGAGCCTAGTGCGATCTAGTCCGCCTCATATAGATCTTACCCGACTGTGGAGGGTTGTAAAGCGCACGACACTATAGATGTAGAAATACCATAATAAAAGAGCCAAATCTTTGTGGACATAGCCCCAGGAGGGGGTGAACCACAGTAACATCTGTGTTATGTGATGAATGTTTGCATATATTATTATCTGAAGCAATTATTATTATGTTGAATGAATGAGTTATTATATTGCTTGTTTAAGTGTTTTTGCGATATTAAGGGAATAAGCCTATGGATTTACTTCATAAGTCTCGAATAACAATATGTTGCATTGACTACTCATAATAACCGTTCAATATTCAGCTCTGATGTCTCATACTCAATCCTAGGATGTAAACACCTGAGTTTTACAACCACCCATTAAAGTTATCTCGGGTGAGACTGCGCAGCGCATTTTGTGTGTTGTGTTGCCTTCTGGTTCACCAGGAGGGCTGATAGTTTTAGAGGCTTTGTTGGAAACCTGAAAGACATGAACCCTGGGTCAATAAACTCAGACAATATAGGAGAGAAGTAACCAACAAATATGCAATCTTTCCATACATGTTTCAAGATCAATAATAAGAACCCAAAATATCAAATAACATAATGCAAAATGTATATTTTTTGTATTTTCAATATAAATAAATGAAAATGCAAGGACTGAACCACAACTTGATATATAGACCCTATTGTAAGTAGAAATAGACAAACCAAGTAGGATATCAAGAAGGAAACACCCAGCCCAAGATGCAAGGACAACCAATGAAAAAGATGATGAGAAAGAAGAACCCCCAAAAAATTAAACCAAAGAAAGGCTTCCTATCACTTTGTAGGCACTCAACATTTATGACAAAGACCCAAGAAGACTCAACAACCATAAAAACTCACCCAGCAAACACCAAACTCAGCAATCAAATAAAAAAGATTGATGTACGTGACTGTTTAGGCAAAAACCGTGTATGTACGCACCCTATAGAATGACAGCTCGCATATGTACACGTCTGTCAAGGGAAAAACCATGTACGTGTATTAAAACACTGTCAGGTTGAGGATAAGGCCAAGAAAATCAGATTCAAAATGAAAATAGGCTTTCAAGCGATCAGATGACAAGGAAACTCAAGCTAACTGAGAGAAATCTAAGGAGAAAAACACTCCAAACCCCAAAAAGAAGATTCACTCCCCAGTATGGTCGCCGATTTTTTTATGAGGAAAATCACTCTATGGTATGGGGTAAACCACAACAGACAGAATGACTATAGAAATTAACTCTAATCTCGAGTATTCTATATAAACAAACACGCTAACAAGACAAGATAAAGATCCTATCTCGTCTGGACATTCGATGAACACCATCTTGAGCACTCAACTCAAAGTTATATACCTGCAACTTGTCCTCAACAACCAAGATACATAAGCATATGGTGATAATATATAAATTTATCACATATAATAGCATAATCCATTAATATTCATAACAAATATGCACATGGAATAACGATTCAAATATTTGCAAGACATTAATTGGATGAGAAAAGAGTATTTATATTAAAACATGATCAACAAAAGTGTATGAGTGACAAACTTTCATGTCGGCAAGTCTCAGAACCGAGAAACTAAGTCCCTTCCAGCTGGGCCTCCTCCACTTCATTCCTCCACCAAAGGTAAGCTCATATAAGAGAGATAACGAGGCTCTCCATCAATGAGGGAATAGCTTGGGGGTTGAAAAATGTGTTCAGACTTAAAAGGACAAAGGGATGCATACTCAATATGAAGTGAATAATTTCTCCAAAGTAACTTTGCGCTCAAAAGTTGAATTCTTCTCTCCTTTCCACAGCTTGGATATGGCCCATTTATAGCCTTCAAATGGAACTCAAGGGTCAAGCCAGAGATTTTCCAGTATATGGAAGGTCAAGGATCATGGATATCATGATGTGACATGGAAACTCAACACCATTTTTTTAATTTTGGGCACAAAACCCGATGTACGTGGGTTTTAATGGTGCAACTTGTGTATACTCATGTTGTGTAGTTGTTAGGGCGCATATATGTGGAAAAATAAGATTTTTAGCTCTGGGAATTGCAAAAAGGGACTTCAAGTGTACATAGGGAAATGGAAAAGGCCTTCTAAGCAAGTTGCATGGGGTGAGGAAAATATTTCTATAACAGGGATGGCAGAAAAGATAATTCTACACTGATGCATTTGGCATTGAGATAATAGGTGCATATATACAAAAATAAATGATTATTGCTCTTCCCCAATGGGTGACCCTTCCTATTACCTGCGACTTTTCATATGTAAATTACAATTACAAGAATGCAATCCCAAGGATTATGTATCCAATATTCCCCCCCTTAATCTGAAGGGGTGTGTATGAGTCCAAGCATCATTATGAACTTCTCAATTTTTTCTCTTCCAAGCGCTTTGGTGAAGATGTCTGTAGTTTGCTCATTTGTGGAACAATGTATCAAGTGAATTATCTTGGCCTCTACACGATGTCGAATTAGGTGATACTTTGTGTTGATGTGCTTTGTTCGATCATGGAATCTAGGATTCTTTGCCAACTCAATTGCATAAGTATTATCAACTAGAAGAGGAGTAGAATTCACTTGTTTCTTCTGCAAATATTCAAGTATTTTCCTAAGCCACATAATCTCCTTCATCTCTTCTACAGTTGCCACATATTCTACCTCTGTTGTGGAATCTCCTGGAACTGATTGTTTTCATGATCTCCAAGAGACAGTTGTTGATCCAAGACTCATGAGATAGTCTAAAGTTGATACTCCATTTTCCTTATCTCTGTCAAAGTCTGGATCAGAATATCCAATCAGATTGAAGTCATCCACCTTAGAGTACCTGAGTCCAAAATATTGAATTACTTTCAAGTATTTCAGAACTCTTTTTGCAGCAGACCAATGTCCTTCACAAAGCTTTTGCATGAACCTAGAAATAATCCCAACAACAAATGAAATGCCTGGTTTAGTGGTAGTAAGATAGATAAGACTTCCCACAAGCTAACTATACTTGGTTGCATCCTCAAATTCATTCCCTTTTTTTTATGTGAGTTTCAAATTATGTTCCATTGGAGTAGAAACAAGATTGCACTTAGCCATGCCAAACTTGTTCAACAATTCTCCGATGTACTTCTTATGGGAGATGAATATGTACTTTGGATTTTGTTTCACTTGAATGCCCAAATAGTAGTGAAGATGTCCCAAATTTGTCATCTCAAAGCCTTTCTTCAACTCTTCCTTTATGGATGCAATATAGTTCTCATTGTTCCTTGTTATGAAAAAATCATCTACACATACTACAAGATACACAATAGGTTTTCCAACTTTCTTGACAAACAAAGTTGCATCATCAAGATTGAAATGCTTGAAATTCAATTTCAAAAGATGTTCGGTTAACTTTTCATATCATGCTCATGGTGCTTGTTTCAAGCCATATAAGGATTTGATGAGCTTGCATACCTTATGTTCTTGTCCCTTCACAACAAAGCCTTCTGGTTGAGACATGAACACATTTTCTTTCAAGTTTCCATTCAAGAAAACAGTCTTCGCATCCATTTGATGAATTTTCCATCCATTTTGTGCTGCTATGGAAACTAGATTGTGGATGGTCACCCATTTTGCTGTGGGGGAAAAAGTATCCTCATAATCAATACCTTCTTTCTATGCAAATCATTTTTCCATGAGCCTTGCTTTGTGCTTGTCAAGTGAGTCATCCGATATGTACTTGTTCTTGAATACCTACTTGCAGCCAATTGGTTTTCTTCCATGTGGAGGTTCCACCAACTTCCATGTCCCATTCTTGATCAGAGCATCATATTCCTTTTACATGGATTATTTCCATTCATCATGAGAAGCAACTTCTTTAAAGAAAGTTGGTTCAAGGTTAGTTGATAAATTCACCTCACAATCATATGAAACATCCATATCATCTACATCACCTGAGTTTGAATTATATACATCACCTCCATCTTTTTTTTTATGACATTCTAGTTCATGTCTTTCCAACCTCATCAGGATGAACACTTTCAAGTGTTTTAGTGAACCATTTTGGTGGACCTTTCTGAGATGGTCCAGGTTGCTCGATTGGTTGAGATGGTGATGCGTTCTCATCAAGCCTCAGCTTTTCAATCTTCTCAATTGCATCATCCAATTGAACTCCAGGTTGTGATTAAGTGGTAGGAACTTCTTCATGAGGGGGTGATAGTGCTACAAAAGGAGATTCCATAGATTGGCCCAAGATAGGGATCCCCCCTTCAAGATGTGGAATTTCATCATCAAATTCATGATATGTCTTTACATGAGTGAACTTGTCCAGATGATCAAGCTACCTCTCAATAGTTTTGTCTTTCTTGGTGGATTCAAGAAAGATCACATCTATGGAAAGGATGAAGTTCTTGTTTGTCTCATCATAAAGACGATACCCCTTTGTGGAATTTGAGTACCCCAAGAATATGCACTTTTAACTCCTTGCATCAAGCTTGTTTCTTTGTTCCTTAGGAATCAAGGCATAACAGGTGGAACCAAAGACCCTCAGATGCCTCACCAAAGGAATGTGACCATACCACATTTCATAAGGAGTTTTATTTTTAATAGCATGATATGGACACATGTTTTTGACATAAACTACACATAGAATTGCATCAACCCAAAACATCAATTTAACATTCTTGAAAAACATCATGGAACGAACCATATTTAGGAGTGTCATGTTCATTTGTTCAGCTACACCATTTTGTTGAGGATTGTATGGAAATGTTGTTTGATGTTTGATTCCATGTTGGTGAAGGTAACTTTCAAATTCATTAGATGTATATTCTATTCCATTATCAGTGCGAAGAGAGCCAATACGAGACTGAGATTCATTTTAAATCCATACATGAAATTTTTAAATGTTTCAAAATCTTGTGATTTATCTTTCAGCAAGTACACCCAACACATCCTGGTGTAATCATCAATAAAATTCATGATATGTTTTGTTTCCATTTGTAGAAGGAACAAACATAGGGTCGCACAAATAAAAATGAATCAGTTCAAGTTTTCTACATGCTCTGGAAGTGGAATAATGGAATGGTTGTTTGTTATGTTTTCTAAGGATACAAGCATCACATTGTTTCAATTTCCTAGGAATGGTAGGAAGACCAAAAACACCATTCTTTCTCAATAAATGAACACTGTCATAATTAATATGGCCAAATCTAGCATGCCACAAAAGACTAGATGACATTATACCTAAGTCATGATAAGAGAGGTATGTAGCAGTGTGTGTATGGGCAGATGTCCCATTTAGCTTCAACAATCTTCCATATTCTATTCCGGTAGTTAGTCCTTAACCTTGTTTTTCACTGATTGGGTGTCCTTAGTCCTTGTTCTACCCATTTTCCATGATTTTTTGTTAAACTCTATTTTTCTCTTCTTGGCTTGAAAGCTTATTTTCAATCTTTTTATGCACATTTTAAATGTTTTCAAAGTTTTTAAAGATTAGGATATGATATGAAAGATTTATATCACATCACTTGTGCTTTCCTCATTTGAATTTTCATTTTTTGTCAAAATGGAAAGGGCGCTACAAGAATAGCGCAGTAATGTTTTTTCTTCATGTGCCACCTTACCCAGATCATGTTCTAACATTCAAATTCATTATTAGAGGATCTACACATCTCTATATGATCTATTTCAGGTTGTTATTCTTATGATGACAGCTAAATTCGGAGGATCGAGTTGTAATCGCCACCTTGACATCAAATCAACACGCCCGATTATTATTCCATATGAATGAAATCGTAATCTGCCTATTTTAGTATGTCTATTATTCTACACATGCTTTGCAGGTAAATGGATAATTCTTAGACCTCAATAGCCCTCGAAAGTTGGTGATCAAACCCTCGACACTCTGAGAAAATTTCTGCAAGATTGTATTAGTGTCATGGTGACCAAAAAGAGTGGTCAGATAACCATATTGAAGCTAGAAGGGACATAATTGCTCGAAGCCCTTCCTCAGATGCCACAAGGGTTCAAAGATGCACACTGGTTCGACTTCTTCTCGACATTCCAGGGTCATGATGAGCATATTTTTACGACATTTACATAGAATTTCGATGGTTTTGAATTTTTGGTTGGTAAACTCCTCATGCACGTGACAGATCATTCCATAATTAAAGCCTGCAGGTTACCAGTATATGGGGAAAGATGGTGGAAGAAAGAAAATGTAGTTATAGAGTTTGTAAATCAGTTTTTAATTCCAGAAAATAAAAAACCCAATTAGAGCCAAGGCATCCCACACAGTTGGGTAAGGAAAGATTGGCATACTGCTATGTTGATCATTCACAAGTACATTACATGTGAAGGCATATTTTCTCTAGTTCATATTTATCATATTAGACTGTTAATCCATGTAAATGTTGATTACCATCTTAACCTACCTTATTTATTATTAAAAATCTTATCTAAAATGTCTAAGACGATTCAGTCATATCCTGCAACAACAAAGAACAATCTTTTTTATCAAGGGTTGATAAAAACGTTGGTAGTCTTTTCCTTAAATGAAGTTCAAAGATCTTGGGACTGGTTAATCTAGTCATTAAAACCTAATCCACAGGAAACTAAGTCTAACACTATCAAGGAGAAGAAACTTGGAAAAGGTAAACAAACTTCTCAAGCCACTGAGCTTTTGATGAAAGAAAATTCCCTTGCAGCCAGGATAACTCGTGTTGGCAAGAGAAAATTACAAACACAACAAGCCATGGCTGATTTGCCTATGGGTAAACTTAATGAGAAAGGCACTACCAGTTGAAGTAAGAAACTTAAAATTGATGAAGAGATTGATATTCATTTTGATCCAGATATAAAAAGGGAATTTGATGAACCTAAATATTATATCACAAGCCTAGTTCAAAGTCGAACTAAATAGAAGAAACAACCTACATGCAAGAAAACTGCAAAAGGTAAGAAACAGAGTAAGAAGAAGACACTTGTACCTAAATATCCTAGAAGAAATTCTACCAGAGCTGCAAACAAGTTCAAACCGAATTCAAAATCCATGTTTCATCCTTCTATCAAGAAGGAAAACCTCATAATCATAGAAGACAATTCAAAAGATTCTAAGAAAGAGATAAAAAAACAGGCCTTGGCATCTTCTTCACACAAGTTAGAGGAGGAATCTAAGGAACATGGGAAAAAACGTGAAAAAAGAAAACAAATTGCATAATGTTCAAGGAGACCTGTAACTAGGGCAACCATAAGATCAATTTCAGTCATTGAATCTGCACTCAAAGGCACATATGATGATTCCTTTCCAGAAATAAACCAGTTACAGGATTTTCCATAAATTAAAAAATCAAAAAGTGTTGAAGGAGAGGGGCTTGGCAGTGGATCATATTCAAAGTATAAAATTACATTGAGAAAGCCCTAAACCTCCCTGCTCTAGTTGAAGAACACCCAGAGTTCAGGATGGAAACACAAAGAAGAAAGACAAAAATCAAATACAGGAAATACTTTGTTTTTCTTGTTTTAGTCTTTATCTTCAAGAGCATTTTTTGAAACGATGGAGATGAATTTTTGGGGAAAAAAAGACGTTTTTGTTGGGAACATGCCCCTTCACAAAAACCTCTCTCGGGTTTTACACAACTATCATAGTTTAAGAGATTCAAATATATCTTTGAGGCCTATTTTTCAGAGATTTCACAATAAATGATTTCATGTTTTAGTGACCAATTTTGGGCGAGGTTTCAAAGAAGTTGGAGATGAATTTTTGGAAACCAAAAGAGGTTTTTGTTGGGAACAGTCCCCTTAACAAAAACCTCTCTTGGTTTTTACACAGGTATCACATTTTTGGAGATACGAAGATATTTTTTGACCCTATTTTTCAGGAATTTGCCAGATTTATCTTCCTAAAAAATCTCATGGACAACAATTGACAAGCCACCTCATCAATTCGACTTGGAGATCAGATCTGATTTCCTCCTTGAGTATTTGAAACAAGAAATTAAATATAGATGAAGAGGTTTTGAGATCCATTTCTTTTGGATCTTGATAAATATGTATTCCTTCTATAAAAGCAAGGTAGAAGGAGAAGTAAAAGGACGATTAGTTGGGCATTCAAGGGCCTTTTTTGTAAAGAGTCCACTATAAGACAAGACTATATTTCATATTTGTACTAAATGGAAAAGGCATGTTGATGGTCAGATCTTCTTTTCATATTTTTATCTGTTTTTTTTTTTTGTTTTTTTT
>ML821882.1:5134-36684 GCA_009831015.1 Picea engelmannii
AAATGAAAATGTCTCCTTGGTATATATAGGAGACTAGGAGGTATAATTACAACTAATGTCCTAAAGTCGACATAAATAAAATAACATTACTAATATAATATGCCCCAATTAAGGGGTAATGAGCCAATATTAGGGCTTAACAGTAAGCCTAGTACCCATCAGTTTATGTGAGTGTAATTGAGTTTTAAGAGGTCAAATGGAGAAGACTCAATGATAATAACATTCTAACTCAAAAATCTGGACTAGCATAAACAAGCAATTGACGTCTGGAATAAACTTTAGTCAGTAAGTTGGAGTAAGGGTGAATAGAGGGAAGACTTTGGTGAGGAGAGTGTAGAGGTCTGTCGTGGACATCAGGTCTTCCAACAGCCTAAGGAGGAAAAACTTAAACAAAAGATCCTCTTGAATTCAAATCTCAAAGAAACTGAAAGAAATTATAACAAAACTATAATCAAACATTAATCATAATATAGTTACAACAATTCATGTGAATCAATCATTCATGAACTATCTCAGTATCAGAGGCAAATAAGATGGGGTAAGAAAGATGACTTAGATTAATAAACAAGTCTCAAATCAAGTACATAACTAGAGAAACAATGTTCTTCATCAAAATATTACAATAATAGGGAGCCTAGCTCAACCATTTGACCTTAACAAAATACTAAAATTGCCTATATATACTAAAAAATGATGCAACCACCAGGAGTGTGATCAGACCTCTGCATTTACATTTTTTAGTCGGTGCCTGCTCTGTCAGAATGTGTAGGCCTTCTCATTTCATATGCGATCTTGCCTCAGTTATGTGTTTTGTAGGAAAATCTGTCTAGAAGGAAACTTCATATTTTCAATCTGCACTCATGACCGTCTTTGGCCTATTTTCCATTTATGGGGTGAGACGAGGTTTCAACCACCTCCCCCATTTCCATTAAATACCTTCATCAGGATCGGGATGAGGCCTGGGACCCATGAATGTTCCAGGCGGTGCCCATGACTTCTCCGAGTCAATACTGACGCCTCGAGGCCATGCAGATCTTCTTTTGTGACCAATACGGGCGCTTTTGGCCTTTGGTGCAACTCCTATCCATTGCTCCTTCTTCAATGTGACTAAGGGCCATGACCCTATGCAATTGTGTGATTGCAAGTGCAACCAAGGGTGGTTTGAAAGCAAACCACTTTTGTTCCCACAATTCACCATGAACCACCATGCGTCCCTTTCTAAAAAACATGGTTCCGATTATGGCCCGCACTTGAAAATTTAAAAATGTGTGCACCTTCTGACCCCTCAATGGAGCATGATCATTGATATTGTGATATGAGACGAGGCTTCCTGATAAATGAACCATCTCTGGCTCCTTTTAGATTTATGGATCAGATCTTCTCTTTTCAAATCGACGACTGAGATCTGCTTCATGATTCGGGCTTCGGACCTTTCAAACTTCAAACTATACTTTTCCCAAGAAAAACCTCCAGAGATAAGGATCTGATGACGCATGAATTTTGGATTTAGATGATCGAGATCCACTTCAAGCCTCTGACCCCTTCAACCAAATCAACAACCCTTATTCTCCTTCCTCGATCAATGATCGAGATCCACTTCGAGACTTCGACACTTCGGCGACTTCGGTACTTCTGCGCTTCGGGACTTCGACACTTTGGGATTTCAACACTTTGGCACTTTGGGACTTCGACACTTCAGGAATTCATCACTTCGACACTTTGACACTTAGAGACTTTGACACTTCAGGAATTCCACACACTTCTCACTTCGAAACTCCTGTAGATTATTTCCCCAAACACTTGGATCAACTGCCACCTGTCCCTTTAAAGATCAACGACTCATGCTCTCTTTGTGCCTTTTTATTTGGTGCTATACTTTGCACAAATTTTAAGATTATGTATGCTCGCTAGCCACTAATATGAACTCCACATGGAATTACCACTGTTGAAAGATAAACTTGTCTGCTTGCTTGATTCGATTCCAGAACAGACTGCTCTGAATGCCACGATTTGACGTTTCTTATGTAGACCATGAACTTGGAAGACCTGCTGCCCTTGAAAACTATATGTGATAACATTTGGCTCCATAGGGGATGGCATGCTCCTTGCGAGCTTCCAAGAATGCACAGTTCCAGTGCCTAGTTATTGGGCTATGGAGTCGAGCTCAAAACTCACGTCAGAAAATAGGGAAATATGTAAAGTACTCTACTAAAAGAAAAACAAACACATGGGCTCCAGAAGGATCTTATTTATATACAGTCCTAGGCTAACTGATTTTTACAAAGCGCTAGGTGAAAGAAAACTTCCGCCATAGTCACCCAGACTATCTGGTAATATAATTCTTATTTTTACTGTAAATGATCCACAAAAGGTAAAGGAAGCATGAAAACATAAGGAAAACATGTCTTGGAACACTAACAATACCCCCAAATGACGATAAGATGAAATATTTTGCAGGCTCCAATGATTTTTGAAAACACAGCTCCATATATAATCCCACAAGGTCACAACATTTATAATCAGGAAAGTTCAACTGGTAAGAAATTACCCCATGTCCTTCATTGTTGCTCACCCATCGTTCGATGATCTCAGAGTGTACAAGTGGGTAGAGGACTGATGCAAGGCGGTCGATCCCAGGTGATATTTGCTCATTTACAGGTTCTATACAAGAGATAAACTTCCCATTTAACTCCTCCTTTTGTCCTTCATGGCTCTCCCAAGGATCCAATTCATAATCATCATAAACATGAACCATGGAAAATCTCTGCTCTTCATCATCTTCATTGGGATATTCATCAAAAGTTGGCTTCTCTTGGTCAGTATTTGAAATCACCTCTTCATCATAAGCAGGGCTACACAAAACATCCATTTCAAGGACCAGAATATCCTTTGCATCTCCTTCATAAGAGAAACAAGCATGATCTGCCTCCAATTTTTCTATTTTTGTAGAAAGTGTTTGTACCAGTTTCACCAACTCATCCGAGGTATACCCTTCCTCCTCATATCTTTCTCAATAACTAACTATGTTCAGAACACCATATCTATACTCCTCACAACATTTATGACCTATTAACTCAGAGGAAGCATGAAACTGCTCCAGGGAGGAGATGCTAGCAGGGGGCAAGGAGTGATACCACTCACGAGCATCTCTTGCTAATTTGAACATGAACATATTCAATAATACATCCTCATGGTGTATCTCCCACTGATGCATGAGTTCATGAAACTCACGAAGATGCTCGACAGGGTTGTCATCTTTATGTTCTCTAAACATGGGCAAAAAAACATCCCAGTCATCGATAGTAGGAACAACATTTGGAAAACCAAGAACAATAGAGAAATTAAAAGGAGAAAACCTTCGAGCCAAGATCTTTTCCATTTCAAAACAGTGGAGTTGCCACTGGATTCTTTAATCATGGAGTTGCTAGGTGAATGATATGCAGTCTGAATGTGTCTGGTCTTTGCTCACCATCAAATTCCAGATCTGAGCATTGTCATTCTTCCAGGGAGATTCTCAATCTGGGACAACAACTAAAGCCTTCTCGAGAAAGATTTCCTTTCTTGATAATATTCTCTGGGTCAACTTCAGGTGTAGCTAGAGGTAGATGTGGAGTATACCTCGTGTGTCTAATTTTAGGAGCCACAACTGGAACAATGGAGTCACTGGGTGCAAGTTGCAATATTCAATGGTACTGATATCTGATGCACCTTCAGAATCAAGACTTATTTGTCATTCTATCCTAGGGAAAAGTCTTCAATTCATTCCCTAACAATGATGCCATAAATGTTAGCACTAGAAGTCGCCTTCAAATTGCATAGAAGGTAAGCCCAGTACCCAACAGTTTATGTGAGTGTAATTGAGTTTTAAGAGGTCAAATGGAGATGACTCAATGATAATAACGTTCTAACTCATAAATCTGGACTAGCATGCACAAGCAATTGAGGTTTGGAATAAACAAAATATCGTCTTGAATTCAAATCTCAAAGAAACTGAAAGAAATTATAACAACACTATAATCAAACATTCATCATAATACAGTTACAACAATTCATGTGAATCAGTCATTCATGAACTCTCTCAGTATTAGAGGAAAATAAGATGGGGTAAGAAAGATGACTTAGATTAATTAAGAAGTCTCAAATCAAGTACATAACCAGAGAACTAGTGTTCTTCATCAAAATATTACAATACCAGGGAGCCTAGCACAACCATTTGACCTTAACAAAATACTAAAACTGCCTATATATACTTAGAAATGATGCAACCACTGGGAGCGTGATCGGACCTCTGCATTTAAAGTTTTCAGTTGATGCCTTCTCTGTTAGGATGTGTAGGCCTTCTCATGTCAGACATGATCTTGCCTCAGTTATGTGTTTTGTAGGAAAATCTGTCTAGAAGGAAACTTCAGATTGTCAATCTGCACTCACGACTGTCTTCAGTCTGTTTTCCATTTATGGGGTGATACAAGGTTTCAACCACCTCCCCCATTTCCATTAACTACCTTCATCGGGATCGAGATGAGGCCTGACACCCATGAATGTTCCAAGTGTTTCCCATGACTTCTCTGAGTCAATCTCAATGCCTCGAGGCCATGTAGATCTTCTTCTGTGACCAATACGGGTGCTTTTGGCCTTTGGCACAACTCCTCTCCATTGCTCCTTCTTCAATGTGACCTATGGCCATGACCCTATGTAATCTCGCGATTGTGGGCGTGACCAAGGGTGGTTTGAAAGCAAACCACTTTTGTCCCCACAATTCAACATGAACCACCATGCATCCCTTTCTAAAAACCACGATTCCAATTGCGGCCCGCCCTTGAAAATTTAAAAACGTGCGCACCTTCTGACTCCACAATGGAGCGTGACCATTGATATTGTGATCTAATATGAGGCTTCCTAATCAAAAACACAGATTTGGAGCCTTTTATATTGATGGATCAAATATTCTCTTTTTAAATCGATGGTTGATATTTGCTTCATGATTTAGGCTTCAGACCTTTCAAACTTCAAACTATATTTGCCCCAAGAAAAACGTTCGGAGCTAAAGATATGATGATGCGTGGCTCCTGGATTTGGACATTTGAGATCCACCTCAGGCTTCTGACCCCTTCAACCAGATCAATGGCCCTCTTTCTCCCTCCTTGATCAACGATCAGGATCCACTTCGGGACTTCGACACTTTAGCGACTTTGGCACTTCATCGCTTTGGGACTTTGACACTTTGGGACTTCAGCGCTTCGACACTTCAGGACTTTGACACTTCGACACTTTAGGACTTTGACACTTTGGGAATTCCACACACTTCTCACTTCGAAACTCCCAAAGCTTATCTCCTCGAACACTTGGATCAACTACCACCTATCCCTTTAAATATCAATGACTCATGCTCTCTTCGGGCCTATTTCTCCGATGCTATACTTTGCACAACTTTTAAGATTCTGAACACCCGCTAGCTGCTAATATGAACTCCACATGGAATTACCGCCATTGAAAGATAAACTTGTCTGCTTGCTTGATTCAAGTCCAGAACATACTACTCTGAATGCTATGCTTTGACATTTCTTGTGCAGACCACGAACTTGGACAACTTGCTGCCCTTGACAACTATATGTGATAAAAATGTGTACGAGAGTTTCAGAAATGTAAGTCCCTTTGGTCGACATCACTTGTCAAAGCCTCAAGCTCAATTTCCTTTCCCATACACATGGTTTCTACCCACGACTATTTTTCTTGGTCACTGTTTGCGAAGTTGTATCCTTTGTGTCCATTCCTAGGGAATCTATAGAGATGAATGTGAGTGGAAAGTGCTTTTAGTACCTGAGACATACATCGAATCCCTATTTTATCTCCCATGGGGTGTGCTTGTATCCATGAGGGTACTTGTTCTGCTAAGGAATGTTACATGTGGGTTACGTAACTATTTCTCACAACTTCACTAGATAGCTCTTGGGGACAGGACATCTCCTAAGGGTTGGTTTTTGAATTTTGGTTTTCTTCTTGATAGCTTAGACTTTCTAGGGGTGTGCTCTTTGGTTTCATGTCTAGTTGGCAATAGGTTGATTATTTTCCTTTGTTAAAACACATTTATTCACCATGGATTACCAAAAACTTTGTTGGTCACATAGACAACATGGTATTTCTTCTAAGGAGGAAGAACCACCACTAGTTATGTGAAGGTTGTTGTCCATTGTGGATGACATTGATTGATCAGGGGATCAAATTTTGCTCAAAAATTAAAAGTGCTCAAAATCACTTCAAATTGAACGAGAGCATAGGCCTCGTCATTACAAACCCAACACAACTCATTTGGGTTCAAAAAAACGTCGGGAGCGAGAGATATCGCGTTCTGTTCAAATTTACAAACATGCAAAAAAAAGGGGTTGCTGACTGTACATTCCCTACAGTCTGTACGAACAATGATGTGGCAGGCCATATGAAATGTGGCAGACAGACATTCAGATAGTTGGCAGGTGTCTTGTCATGTTTGGCAGTGAATGGAATGACGACACGTGGTGATGGCGTGAACCGACGCTCCTACATACCCCGCAGGGTCTCTGCGCTTGACCTCCCGATCTTAAGGATTGTTCCATTTTCTCCACTGAGCCGAAGAGACTCTTTGGACTCCCAATGGAATCCCTGTGAAAACCCTGATCCACAGGTCCTTCCTTCACCCTGTCACGGCCTTCTGGATGACCATGAACAAATTCCCCACACGGGATGTAATATCGGGTTTTGGGGTTTCATGGTCCCTGACATTGAGAGTTCTTTATCTCTTGAATCCCCGATCTCCGATTAGCTCTCTTCTAGCCTTAGCCCCTCCAAGATAGACTCTCTATTCCATGTGACTATTTCTCATAAGACCGTAGCCTTATATTCCTTCCGTCGAGGTTTTGGGCTTCAAAATCCCGATGAGATCTTTTTCCCGCTAGCCCTCCAGGCTAAGCTCCTGGTCCACATGACCTCCCTCTATATGACCGCAACCATACCTTCTCATCAAGGTTTCAAGCTTTTCAATGTCGAGATGTAATCGTCCTCAGGATTCACAATCCCTCGAATCCCGACCCGCTCTTTACGCACTAGCTCTCCTGGTTAGACTCTTGCCCATATGACCGTTATCCCCGTGACCTCAGTCTTATCCCTCGTCGGGGTTTCGAGGTTTCCAATGCCAAAATGAATATGCCCATGGGATTCCCAATTCCTCAAATCCCGAATCTCCTCTATGCTGACAGCTGGCCCCTTAAACAACACTTTCCACTCTCTAATATGCTGACAGTTGGTTCCCACAATGACACTTCCCTCCTTATTAGGGTTTCGGGCTTTCCAACGCCGAAACTCACATGTCCCCTGGACTCATGATCCTATGATTCCCGATATGCTTTGGAATTAGCCCTTCCTGGCTATGCCCTAATCCATGCGACCACCTTTCATATGACTGTGACCATATACTCCTGTCGGGGTTTCGGGATTTCCAATGCCAAACATGTATGTCCACGGGACTCGTGAAATGACGATCCCCGATTTGCCGATGGACGACCTCCTGTTGGGCCTTCCCCTAATGGCTCTGATTTCTACCATGCGTCCTCTCTAGATGGACGGTTCAGATCTCCTCTCGAGATTTCGAGACTTTTGAGGTCCCGACCTTTTCGACTTCAGGAACTCCGATGCGCCAAAGTACAGACCCTCTTTGGATTTCTGACACCTGTCTTCCCAAATAGACGGCTCAGATTTGTGTCGGGGTTTTCAACATGGACTTCCCCGATCTCTTGTCCATGGGAATGCCGATATCTTGAGTCCCTATGCTTCGATCTCTGCCACATGTATCCACCAACAGACGGTCCAGATCGCTCCGATGTTTCTAGACTTGAAGTGTCTCGATTTTCTCCACTTCGAGAATCCTGATTTCCCGATGACTGCTATCTCGATGCTTACGCCTCTTGTTGGGATTTATCCTTTGCTGTTCACGAAGGTTTAACCCCCTCGCAAATTCTCTGCAGATCCGATGACTGTCGGGTCTCCGAATCAAGATCCAGCGGTCCAGATCCATTCTTCCTATGCACTTACTCTAGAGGCTAAACTCTGCGTGCCTTCACCCGATCCAATGACCGATGGGTTCTTCACTCTAGATATTACGGCTGTCGTTTCTCCTCCTGAGCTTCTGCGCACTTCCTTCCTACACTTGGAGGAATTCCACATTCTCAAAGGCCTCGACCTTTATGCTCTTTTTCCTCTATGAGCTCCATGACCTTGAGCTTTGCAGTGTGTAATAAAACTGCTGGCACCTCCTGAGCTTTTACTCCCGAGTCCTCAAAGGATTCTTTGACTACTTCACTCCTTGCAGAGTCCTCACACGCACATGCAGGTACTATCTCTCCTGATCTCCTCACATGCACAGACCCCTAAGGGATTTTGTATTTCTTTCTTCTCCTGCAGATGGAGAATATAATTCCCTCCTGGCTATCCTTCTGCTCCAGCACCCTCTTGCTGAGCCTTTCAGGGTATTCAACAACCCTGTGAAGATCCCTCAGTGGATTCTTCCTTCAAATCATAGAACACAAGAGAGTTCTCTTCTCTTACCTGTGCCTATCTGCACAATGACTCAAATACCCACCTGGCAGAGTGTCTTTTCTCAGAACTTCCAGCAGTTCTATATTCCTGTGCACTCCTTGCACCTACTCAATGCCCATCTGGCAGAGCCTCACAGAATCCTCAATGATTTTGATTCTTCCTGAACTTCTGAACTCACAGCAAAGTTCCTCCAAACGCACCACTGTGCATATGCTCAATGCCCACTTGGCAGAGCTTCACAGAATCCACAGTAGAATTATGTCTGCAACTGTGTCTCTCATACACAGCCTTGCCTCCAAGGTGTTCAACAACCTTGAGGTCTTACTCTGAGTTGTTGACTTCAGTTCTTGTGCCGCAACACGTCTTTGTCTGAACCCGCAGTGTTCAAAAGTGCATCCTCTGTGCACGGCTCTCAGAACCCGCAGTGTTCTGTCACACCCTCCTGGTGTGAAACCTCAAAGACCTTCAACCCTGGAAATCAAACACACTCCTGCAAATTCACAACTACAGTATACATCTACAGCATAAAAGAACACTCACAGACATTCACATAACACAGAATAATGCAGAAAAAACTGCTTCTGTTTATATTAAAAATGGCAAACGCCTGTAATTACAAGGTGTTCTCGATCTCTCTCTGGCTCTTCTCAGACTCCTACTCATCTTACTCTACAAAATGAGATACAAAATCCATTTTTCCTGAGGGGGCTCTTCGAGCTCTTCCCTCCAACCTACCTACCCTATTCAATTACATTGAATAGTTGTCTAGTCCAGAATCGGATCTAGATCTCAGCCATACAAACATTTAAGGCTGATCTTATCTACAGCCTGCGCAAAGGCATGGCTCTACAACTCACCAGCTTAAACATTAAAGTTACATTGAATTCAAATTTAAATGAGGTTGCGCCTCTCTCTTAGCGTGCGATTTGAATTTGTCGGTGTGGCTAGCTGGCTGGATGGTTGATGTGGAGAGATGCTCCTGCATCAAACTCCTCAGCTGCAAAATTCATGAGCTCCTTCTCATGAGATTCCCCTCTCTCAGCTTTGGAAATCCTCCTGGATCCCAAACAAACATCTGGAGCTTCCCATCTGCTCCATTCTGCTACTGCTGTTGCGTCTGTGCTGCTGCTGCTGCTGCTTCTCTTCTGCTCAACCTCTCCTCGCTGGCAGTCTTTGCTGACCTCGACATCGGCCTTCTGATCTCTTCTATCACTTCATCCAGCTGCTCCCATGGCTAGCTCTGCTCATGCAGTCTCCTCAGCTACAAAAATTTTCTTCACATGAGAAGATCATCATGATCTCCCATGCCTCCTTCTTCATCATCTCCCAACTTCTCCTGTTGGATGTGCACGCTCTGCATTTTCACCCTTTTCTCCAGGGCTTTTAATTGTTCCCAAAAATCAACAAAGAAATTGTTGTCTGCTTCTTCTCCTTCTTCTGCTGCAAACTCCCATGTTGTAGTCTTTTCAGCTTCTTGGCTGAAAATGTCGAGCCATTCCTCAGAATGCTCATCTTCTCCTTCTGCTTCTTTTGCTGTCAACTCCAATGCTACAACTCTCTCAGCTTCTTGGCTAAAAGTAATGAGCCATTCCTCAGAATGCTCATCTTCTTCATCTTATTGGGAAGCTTCCAAAGTATGCTCCAATTCCTCCTTGACAGTCTCAGCTGACTGTTCTGCTACTGTTGTTGCACCATCATTCTCAACACAAAATTTCGCCTCCTCCTGGGAAAATGGTAGGAATACCTGAATTCCTCCAATCATCATAAGATCTCTCATATCTTCCTTCTCGGTCAGCTGCACCTGCTGATCTAAATCCATCTTTGAGCTCACCTTCTCTGTCAGCTCCCTTGGCTGATTCCAACTCACCTCTAATTTTATGAGACCCTCAGACAGTCTCATCTGCTCATCCCTGCCCACCAGGCAATATGGGATGCTTCCGCTGCTCTCCTGGTAGACTATGAGATCAACCGATCTCATCTTCATTGGCAAACCTTGTTGAGTTGAACTCACCTCCGAGTCCATGAGACTTTCATATAGTCTCAAATTCTCATCTCTTCCCACCTAGAAATTTGAGATTCTTCCGCTGCCCTCCTGATAGTCTTCGAGATCCTGCAACGACCTCATTTCATTGCCCAGCTGGAAATGTTAAATTCCCTAGCTGTCCTCCTGACAGTCCATGAGACCCCACAATGATCTCATTTCATTGCCCACCTAGAAAAATGGAATTTCTTCTCTGCCCTCCTGGCAGTGCTTGAGATCTTCAACTGATCCCAATTCATTTTCAAAATCATCGAGACCTCTCCCAGTCTCTGGTTCACAGACATAAATCATCTTTTCCTCTGTGGCCTTGAGGTTTTCAGCATACCTCAACCATCTTCTTAACAACCTACACTGTCTTCTTACCATCAACTCCTTGACTGGCCATTTTTCTTTTGCCTTCTTCATGGGCCACTCATACACCCATCTCGACTTCTTATCCTACTGCATCTTCAATTCGAGCTCATCTATCCTCGCGTTCAGCTGCATATTCAACAAAATCCTTTCCATTTCCACTCTTATATATGCGATCTCTTCATCTATGTCCTCTTGACTCCACAACTCTGAGTTTTTCCTTCCAGCAGATATACGGCCTTCAGTAGCCATCTTGCTGTCTCTGTCTGCTCTCCTGGAAAACCTACTGTCACTCTACATCTCGAGTGTTTCTAGTTTCATCCTCCTACAGTCTCCCTGACTGTCTTCTCGATTTCTACCTACCTGCAAACAATCACCTTACAGAGTCTTCAATGCTCTGTCTTCCTCCCTCTGCTTGAAATATACAAACATAGTTCTATCTCTGATACCACTTGATGGCGCGAACCGACGCTCCTACATACCCCGTAGGGTCTCTGCGCCTGACCTCCCGGTCTTAAGGATCGTTCAATTTTCTCCACTGAGCCGAAGCGGCTCTTTGGACTCCTAATGGAATCCCTGTGAAAACCCTGATCCACAAGTCCTTCCTTCACCCTGTCACGGCCTTCTGGACGACCATGAAAAAATTCCCCACAGGGGATGAAATATCGGGTTTCGGGGTTTCATGGTCCCTGACGTTGAGATTTATTTATCTCTTGAATCCCTAATCTCCGATGAGCTCTCTTCCAGCCTTAGCCCCTCTAGGCTAGACTCTCTAGTCCATGTGACTAGTTCTCATAAGACTGCAGCCTTATATTCCTTCTGTCGGGGTTTTGGGCTTCAAAACCCCGATGAGCTCTTTTTCTCGCTAGCCCTCCAGGCTAAGCTCCTGGTCAACGTTACCTCCCTCTATATGACTGCAACCATACCTTCTCATCAGGGTTTCGAGCTTTTCAATGTCGAGATGTAATCATCCTCAGGATTCGTGATCCCTCGAATCCCGACACGCTCTTTACACACTAGCTCTCCTCGCTAGACTCTGGCCCATATGACTGCTATCCCCATGACCTTAGTCTTATCCCTCGTCGGGGTTTTGGGGTTTCCAATGCAAAAATGCATATTCCCACAGGATTCCCAATTCCTCGAATCCCGACTCTCCTCTACGCTAACAACTGGCCCCTTAAACGACACTTTCCACTCTCTTATATGCTGACAGCTGGTTCCCATAATGGCGCTTCCCTCCTTATCGAGGTTTCGGGATTTCCAAAGCCAAAACTCACATGTTCCCTGGAATCGCGATCCTCCGATTCCTGATATGCTTTGGCCTTATCCCTTCCTGGCTATGCCCTAGTCCACGCGACCACCTTTCATATGACCGCGACCATATACTCCTGTCAGGGTTTTTGGATTTCCAATGCCAAATACGTATGTCCATGGGACTCGTGAAATGCCGATCCCTGATTTGTTGATGGATGACCTCATGTCGGGCCTTCCCCTAATGGCTGTGATTTCTATCACCTGTCCTCTCCAGATGGACGGTTTAGTTCTCCTCTTGGGATTTTGAGACTTTTGAGGTCCCGACCTTTTCGACTTCAGGAACTTCGATGCGCCAAAGTACCGACCCTCTTCGGATTTTTGACACCTGTCTCCCCAAACAGACGGATCAGATTTGTGTCGGGGTTTTCAACATGGACTTCCCCGATCTCTTTTCCATGGGAATTCTGATATCTCGACTCCCGATGCTTCGATCTCCACCACGTGTCTCCACCAACGGACGATACATATCGCTCCGGTTTTTCGAGACTTGAAGTGTCTCGATTTTCTCCACTTCAAGAATCCCGATTTCCCAATGACTTCTATCCCGATGGCTACGCCTCTCGTTAGGATTTCTACTCTGCTGTTCACGAAGGCTTAACCCCTCACAAATTCTCTGTAGATCCAACGACTGTCGGGTCTCCAAATCAAGATCCAGCGGTCCAGATCCGTTCTTCCTATGCACTTACTCTAGAGGCTAAACTCTTCACACCTTCACTCGATCCAACAGCTGACGGGTTCTTCACTCTAGATCTGATGGCTGTCATTGCTCCTCCTAATATTCTGTGCACTTCCTTCCTACACTTGGAGGAATTCCACATTCTCAAAGGCCTCGACCTTTATGCTCTTTTTTCCTCTGCGAGCTCCATGACCTTGAGCTTCGCTGCGTGTAATAAAACCACTGGCTCCTCCTGAGATTTTACTCCTGAATCCTCAAGGGATTCTTTGACTACTGCACTCCTTGCAGAGTCCTCACACGCACAGACAGGTACTATCTCTCCTGAGCTCCTCACACACACAGACCCCTAAGGGATTTTGTCTTTATTTCTTCTCCTGCAGATGGAGAATATAATTCCCTCCTCGTTATCCTTCTGCTCCAGCACCCTCTTGCTGAGCCTTTCAGGGTATTCAACAACCCTGTGAAGATCCCTCAGTGGATTCTTCCTTCAAATCACAGAACTCAAGAGAGTTCTCTTCTCTTACCTGTGCCTATCTGCACAATGACTCAAATGCCCATTTGGAAGAGTGTCTTTTCTCAGAACTTCCAGCAGTTATGTCCTCCTGTGCACTCCTTGCACATGCTCAATGCCCACCTGGCAGAGCCTCACAGAATCCTCAGTGATTCTGATTCTTCCTGAACTTCTGAACTCACAATAGAGTTCCTCCAAATGCACCACTGTGCATATGCTCAATGCCCACTTGGAAGAGCTTCACAGAATCCACAACAAAATTTTGTCTGCAACTGTGTCTCTCATACATAGCCTTGCCTCCAAGGTGTTCAACAACCTTGAGGTCTTACTCTGAGTTGTTGACTTCAGTTCTTGTGCCGCAACACATCTTTTTCTGAAGCCGCAGTGTTCAGAAGTGCATCCTTTGTGCACGACTCTCAGAACCCGCAGTGTTCTGTCACACCCTCCTGGTGTGAAGCCTCAAAGACCTTCAACCCTGGAAATCAAAAACACTTCTGCAAATGCACAGCTACAGTATACATATACAGCATAGAAGAACACTCACAGACATTCACATAACACAGAATAATGTAGGAAAAACTTCTTCTGTTTATATTAAAAATGGTGAACGCCTGTAATTACAAGGTGTTCTCGAGATCTCTCTGGCTCTTCTCAGACTCCTACTCATCTTACTCTACAAAATGAGATACAAAATCCCTTTTTCCTGAGGGGGATCTTCGAGCTCTTCCCTCCAACCTACCTACCCTATTCAATTACATTGAATAGCTGTCTATTCCAGAATTGGATCTAGATCTCAGACATACAAACATTTAAGGTCGATCTTATCTACAACCTACGCAATGGCATGGCTCTACAACTCACTAGCTTAAACATTAAAGTTACATTGAATTCAGATTTAAATGAGGCTGTGCCTCTCTCTTAGCGTGCGATTTGAATTCGCCGGCGTGGCTGGCTGGCTGACGTGGAGAGATGCTCCTGCATCATGTGGCCCAGTCAATGGCCACCACATGTCATCCATTTATTGGTTTAAAACTTATGTCATTGGTTAGAGTCGACCTCGTGACCTCCGGGCAGGGGTAAAGACTTGGCAAAGAGCTACCAACCAGTGCACCACCATTTGTTCCTTGTTATATATATGGTGTAATATATATATCTATACATTTGTAAATGCATGTGTTTTGGGGCGCGATCGGGCCGGGGCTTAGCCCCAACCCTTGGTTGCATGATATGTTACATATAACCCACAACTATATCATATGGACATGCACGCACGGTTGTGTTTGTTCCAACGGTTATATCAACGACCCTCCATTTGGCCTTTGACCATTGACTTATGTAACGAGAGCCTATGTTAATTCTAGCACGTGGACACATGGGTCATACGACCTGACCCTTGATGGTTAGGGGCTAGGTGCACCCGTAATTGTCCTATAGTTTGCACAGTTCACGCGGTTGCGTCCGGTGCTAGGTTTTTAAGCTAAAATATGCATGTGGGCTAGGTTGAGCCAACAAGGGTGTGTTTTTCAGATGCAGAGACAACAAGCTTGAAGGGGGGGACTTCTAGGAAGCCTATCTTCTTCATTTTTTGGCCAAACGAGGTGCCAAAAAAGCCCAACTAGGGGTTTTTGGACGTTCTGAAGCTGTTAGCGTTAGAAGTCACTCCTTGATTGCTTGCAGGAGCAGAGCTCAATGCCCATCAGTTTTATGTCATGATAGTTTTTAATCGGTAATCAAATGGGTAGAGGCTCGGGAAGATATCTCTCTAACTCAGGGACTGGGTCTAACATGTAAGGAACAAAGGAGGTCTTGATCTAACTTCAGTTAGTGGGTTTATTTAAAAATGAGCAGGTTGAAGACTTGGTGAGAAGAGTGGACAAAATACCTCAGGCAACATACATTTCCATAGTTTGTAGAAGAAAAACTCTGAATTCAAGATCCTCTTGGTTCAGGGCTTCAAGAAACTAAAATGGGGACTTGACTGGATCCTCCAATTCCAAGTCATTCAGTGCTAAGAAAAACACAGAGACCAATTAGAAACAATGAAACTGTTACAGTGATCCAACATACATCATCCTATAACAGTCACAACTCGACTGGATCCTCCAATTCCAAGATGCTCTAATATAGTGTAAACAAAGACCTTAAAGACACTAACATTCATAAGGCAAGAAGTCTCAAAAGTCCACGCATAACCAGGAATAATAGTGCTTCATTAAAGATTTACAGCCGAGAGCCTTGCTCAACCATTGATGATTACAAAATACAAAGACTAAGTCTATATACTCAGAAAAATTCGCCTAACATAGGCATGCTCAGTCATCCAAGGCTTGGTGTCCCTTCAGCCAAATTCGGACGGATATTCTTCGTCAGACGCCACATTAGCTGCGCATGGCTCTTGCAATGGGAGTAGATGAACCATTAAGTGCTAAGATAGCATGTGAAGACCTCTCTGGCTAGTCGAGGACTCGGCATGGCTTCTTTGGAAAACATTGATCCACAGGACCCTCTCGGGTAGACAGCTTGCTAGACCCTCCATACCTTACACTTAATGAATGAGGAGAGGTTTCAACCACCCCTTCTCACCTTCATTTACTCCAAGCGAAAACCAGGATTGAGGTCGAATTAGATGGCACCTGGAGATCGCGATGATTCCTTCTATGAACAAACTCAACGCCTTTGGCCCCTCTTGCAAAAATCTTTTTATTTCCAAAGTGACCACAGGCTGTGACCCTGCTTTTATTCTCAAAGGCGCTTTCGACGTTCATGAATAGGAAGGAGTTGATCCTTTCTTACCACAGTCGCGATGAGAGAAACGTCGAGATGGATTAATTGGGTGCCACATGTCCCTCTCAGATCTGACAGTCCTGAACTCACTCGGTGATGTTGTGGGCCTAGGTCCCAGACACTCTTGTCACTTCACTCTTCAGGGATATGAAGGAGCTGCTCCTTGCGCTTTGAAGTCACGATGGGAGAAAAGGTGAGGAGCCTAATCGTGCACCAGGTGTCCCCTTTGGATGGACGACTGAGACTGCTTCGTGATACTGCGGGCCCGACTCTAGGTGCTTTCGGCACTTCAGGGTTTGGGGTTTCAAGATGTAGAACAACATAGAACCCTCACCCTTCGAACTCCCGAATGCTGAAATGCCGACGTGACCAGATCTCACACCGAGCGTCCTTTGGATGGACGACTGCTATCCTTTCCTGCATGCAATATGGGCGCTATCCATCGCGCTACTTTTGGTGCAACTTCGCTAACCGCGATTTCCCACCGATCACCGATCTTATCTTATGGATGAATCCTGACCGTCGACAATATAATCTCACCCGCTTACTTGCTTGGAAGCCTAAAACGAGATTTTTCCATTCTGCGCTCGAGTGCTTCTCATGCAACTTGCAGACTTGAATACTCTTGTGCCCAGGACAAGAAATGTTACTAACATTAGTCTCCATGGGGGATAGAGTAGTCCCTGTGATTCTCTAAGGACTCATTTTGCAGCTCCAGTGCCTTGCTGTTGGGCTATGGGGTCATTTCTTTATTATTTAAAGACAGAAAGAAAAGCAATATTTACAACCGCGAAAGAGCCATGTGTGGCTCAAGAGAAAAATCTTTTTAGGAAATGCCCATTCACAAGGCCATTGAAAACTTCTTGATCCTTCAAATCCCATACCCTGTAGGTGTTATTCGAGAATACTTCAGATACTTTGAAAGGCCTGATCCACAGGGCTTCGAATTTTCCATGCTTTCCTTTATCTTGTTTAGGAGCATCCCATTTCAATACCAGGTCTCCTATCCGAAACTCTTCCTTCTTGGCCTTCTTATCAAAAACCTGCTTTATCCTTTGCTGATGGTCTTGAATTCTACCCATTACCTAATCCCTGGCCTGCTAGACCTCCACTAGCTGATGAATTCTTCTGATCATGTCATCAGGCTCTTCTTGATGATCCTGGAGGAATTTTTCTACAGGAATGGCTAAATGAGAAGGGAAAACAACCTCTACTCCATAGACTAATTGGAAAGGAGAGACACCTATAGATCTCTTCGTGGTCACTCGATTGACCCATAGAGAAAATTTCAATCTTGAATGCCAGGCCTTCTTGTTGTCTTCCAACAATATTTTGATGATCCTTATCAGGATTTTGTTGGAGGACTCTGCTAAACCATTTCCCTAGGGATAGTATGGGGTGGAGTGAATCATTTTGATCCCGAATTGCTCATAGAACTTGGCTAATGGATCAACACTGAAAGAGGATATGTTTTTAGTGACAATCTTACTTGGGCAGTCGAATCTTGTGATGAGGTCTTCCAGAAATCCAATGATTACCTTGTGGGAAGCACTTTTGGTGGGGACAGCTTCAATCCACTTGGTGAAGAAATCGATAGTAGTCAGGATTCATTTGTGCTGCTCACTAGAAGTGGGGTGAATTTCTCCAACGAAATCGAGGCCCCATTGCTGGAAAGGTCCCGAAAAAACCACATGATTTAACGACAAATACTTGAGCTGTTGTTTTCCTACAAATCTTTGACATTTGGTGCAAGCTCTGACCCTTCTACAGACGTTAGTGAATACGGTGGGCCAGTAGTATCCAACCCTGAGGATTTTCTAGGCTGTAGTTTTCCAGAAATGATGCCCTCCACATAAGCTGTCGTGAAATTCAACCATGATCTTGTCAGCCTCTTGCAGATCTACACATTTCAAAAGCAACCCCAGGGGGTCTTTCCAATATAGAACTTGATCAATAAGGCAGTATCTGACTGCTTTGAGCTTCAGATCTTTTGCCTTGTTTCTTTGCAGGCCGTCTGGAGGCCGCAACTCTTGCAGAAAATATATGACATCCTTATACCAGGGACATCGAGCCAATGGGGGCTCCCTTTGAGGGTCTATTTTGGACAGCCGAACCTACTGAATTCCTGAGCATTCATTGATGAAACTTACATCCAAAGCTTGGAAATTGGCTTTAGCCAACAACTTGGCTAAAACTTGACCTTTGATCAATTTGGTAGGCTTTATTTCCAGGTCAAATTCCAGAATCTTGGCTATCCACTTACTCCTTCTCCCATCTATGTCAGGCTGAATAAGAATGTCTTTAACAGTAGCTGAGGGGACATAAGTGATGATTTTTGATTGCAGAACATAGATTCTAAATGCCTTGAGAGCCTTTACCAGGGCATAGGCCTACTTCTCCATAGTGTCATACCTAACTTTGGCATCCCTCAATGATCGACTGAAATAGGCAACAGGCTGCTCTAGCCCAATCTTGTTTGTCTGTAATAAAACAACAGCCATCGTGTCAGGTGAGGCAAAGGAGAAAATAAGGAAATCCTTTGAATAATCGAGACTGATAAGCACGGGGGATTTAGACAGGGCCTTCTTTATTTTCTCAAAGGAATTTCACGATTCAGAAGTCCACCTCACTTCATTTCCTTTCCTTCACATGGCTGTTATAAGTTTTACCTCCTTAGCAAAGTTAGGCACAAGCCTCCTTAGAAAATTAATCTTACCAAGGAAAGATTGGACCTCCTTCTTGGACCTTGGGATTGATAAGGCTTGTATTGCCTCAACTCTGCTAGGATCAATCCTGACTCCTTCCGCTGATACTATGTGGCCTAGTAACTTTCCCTCTTGCATGGCGAACAAAGATTTCTTGGGGTTTAATGAAATGACAAAACTCCTACATTTCAGGAAAACCTTCCTGAGATGACAACAGTGTTCTCTATCAGATTTTGAAAATACTATGATGTCATCCAGATAGACGACCAAAAAATTATCCTTTTCCCCAATGAAAGCTATGTCCATGGCATGTTGAAACATTGCCCCTGCATTCATTAATCCAAATGACATCTTGGCATACATGAATGTGCCCCATGGAGTGGTAAATGCTGTCTTTTCCTTATCCTCAGGCAGAACAGAGACTTGATTGTATCCAGAGAAACCATCGATCATGAACATCCTGGATGCTCCTGTTACCCTCTGCAATATATGTTCCATCTTTGGTAAGGGGTAGTTATCCTTCCGTGAGCTCCTGTTCAGGTTTCTGAAGTCTACACAGAGTCTAATTTCTCCATTCTTTTTCCTTATTGGTACCAAGTTGGCCAACCACTCTAAATATCTCAGTAGTACGATGATCTGGGCTTGTAGCAACTTTTTCACTTCCCTCTCCATAATAGGCAACATCATAGGATTGATCTGTCTTAGCTTCTGCCTAAACGGCTTTGCCTCCCTTTTCAACGAGATTTTATGCTCAATGACAGAAGTGTTATATGTTTTGAGATCTTCATAGGTCCAGGCAAACACATTAGAAAATTCCTTCAAAAGTCCAGCGTATTCATACCTCTGCTCCTTTGTCAGACTTTTTGACAATTTGACATACTTGGGCTCACTCTCAGTGCTAATGTTGCACTGAATAGTACCATCGTCATCCTCCGAGATTTCCCCTTTTAATGACACGTCATTTCTATCAAAAAGCCTTTCCAAAGGAACCAGTCCCCTTGGAATATGGTTGCTGGGGAGATGCATAATGTTACGCTCTGCTATTTTACTCAGAAACTTACCCCCATCAAGCTCTTCTTCAGAGACAAAATCTTGGTCGATATGCGTCTCTGAAAATTCTTCGACAGTCTCCAAGAATTTATTGATCTCGAGATCATCCTAAAATACCTTCCAATGTTTGACGTTGTCAGGTATGGAGGGCCTGTATTTTACTTCCACATCATATCTGAATTTGGGCGGAAAGGGTACTTTGAAATTTCTTGCTAATGTAGCCAAGGAATCTGCCACTGTGTTCTCCTCTCTTGGGACAAAAGAAATGTTGAATGCTAATAAGAAACTGTCAATTAAGTCCCATACCTCATTTCTATAGCTTCTGAGTCGAGGATGCTTGGCCTGATAAGCGTTTCTAATCTGCTGGACCACCAACTCTGCATCTTCGAATACTGCTACTTCCTGAATTCCCATTTCCCTTGTAGATATTAATCCTAGGATAAGAGCTTCATACTCTGCCACATTGTTGGTAGCTTCAAATTCTAGTTTGTAAGACAGAGATATGGTTTCCTGAGCAGGTGACACAAAAAACACCCCAGCTCCAACACCTTCCCTGGAAAATGCTCAGTCAAAGAACATTTTCCAGACGGGGGTGATGGAGGGAGGAAATTTATGGGAAGTGGTGGGTGGCTTTATGAGTTTTAGAGGAGGCTCGGGAGAATTAGTGAGTTGTAGTACACTGGAACCTAAATCAGTGTCCAAGGAAAAAATGGGATGGTTGGTAGGGTTGGCTTCATCACTGATTATATAGGCCAGTTGGGCTTCCCTATATAGCCTCCTATGTTCTCCTCCAAACACTAGGATAATAGCATATGTGAGGTCCATATGCAAAGTTCCCCCTAGTCTTTTTATCCAAGATCTTGATAACAACATATCGAACTTGGGGGGGCCATCAGCCACTACAAAATCCATGACCACACTTTTCATGGGCAACTGAAATAAGGTCACGACTAGGTCTTTGATAACTCCTAGACATTGAACTTTTCTGGAGTCAAAGGAATAAAGGTCATGATAGGCTCGGGTGACTTCTAGCCCTAACTCTTCCATGACAGTTTTGGGCATGAGGTTGTGAGAAGCCCCCAAATCCATCAAGAAGTTGTGCAGTACCTTGTCATGTATGTTCAAGGAAGTGTAGAAGGGAGGGGATGAGTCATTCCTGTCTTCTACCATAGGACCTAGGGTAACTACAAGGTTTTCATCTTGCAAATTGATGGAGTCTGTGGGAAGTCATGAGACCTCAGACTGTAAAATCTCAGAGAAGCATTTCTTGAACCCTTCATGTTTAATAAATTTGGTTAGGGGCACAGGGATTTTGATCTTTTGAATTTCATGCTCGAAATTAAAAGAAGATGTAAGCTTCGGGATTTCTCTTATTTCGAGAACATGACTCTGGACTATGGGAGAGAGGGGTTGGGGCTTCTTACCTATGTGACCATTCGCTACTTCATTAGTAGGTTTCTCTAATCTAGTGGACTGCTCAGGAACATCAGGTGCTACTAACTTTTTCTTAGACCTTAGATCATACCTGCCTTGGCTGCCACTAGTCTTGTCTCCCTTGCTCAATTCATTTAGATGACTATCCATGAGAGACTCCTCGTATGCTGATTAAGTGAGATGAGGAGAAGGAGGAGTGTCCCTGAAGCAATGGATTTCAGGATCAATCTCATCTATTTCCCCTTCTTCCCCCTCGGCCACAAAATTGTTTTGAAAAGGGGCCTGAATTTTCTAGTCTTCTCTGTCTCTTCCCCTCTCTCTTTTCACAGTCGGGGAAGTAATATTGTTTGGACTCCTGAAACCTCCTTTGTTTTCGGCATTTTGAGGGCCCTTGTATGCTTTCCTCCCCTCCACCTTCATTCTCTCCATCTCTACAGACAGAGACTTCACCATCTTGGTCAGTTCATCCACTTGAGGGTGGGGCACCGATGGGCCAGAAGTTGAGGTTTCCGATCTTCCCTTTCTTCTGTCTGCGTCGACCTTGTTCCTCAGTCTATCAGCTACTAATACATTGGATTCCACTTCTATGGCCACATATTTCATTTGAGCTAAGGAGGTGGCTCTTATTTCTCTCAATAAAAGACAGAAATCAAGGCCAAATGCACTAGCATAAGAAATCTTGGTCGAGGATTTTGAGGGTTTTATTTCGGAAGGAATTTTATTATACATCTTATTGAATCTTTTGGAGAAGTCAGAGACATAATATCCTTCCATATTCCTCAAATCCCTGAACTTTGTCATGTAGTACATGAAATCCTTCTTATCTCCCCACTGTCTCAGGAAAGCACTATCCAGGGCTTCGATACCAGCAATAGATCCGGGGGCCAATCCTCTAAACCACTTCCTCACCTCACCATCCAGGCTCTGGACAAAGACTCTCATCCAGACATATTCATTTTCAATGTTGAGTTTGTCTACATAACTGTAGAAAGAAGCCAGGTGCTCTTCTGCAGTTATGTCCCCTTCCCCAGTGAACTTGGGCATATATTTCAAGTAATCTCCAGCAGGGAGAGGATTCACAGGATGGGGTAGGATTAAGGGAGCATAACTGGAAGCGACTATGGCATCCATTCTATTTAGAGGGGGATTAGAACCAGCCATAGGAATATTATGTGGAGGATAAATTGGAGGAGAAGGAGTTCACAAAGGGGCTACTGGGAATGAGTCTCGAAGTGGAATGGGAAACAGAAGGGGATTTAAGGAGAAGGCTAGCGGACTTAAGTCAGCATATGCTCCTCTTTGTGCAGGAGTGGTAACAGTAGCAAGAGGAGGAGTGGTAAAGATAGGAGTGGTGAAATATTCATCAATCCTGGGTCTACACCAAAGTACAACTTCAGAGGAGAGGGGAGTGACAAGGGTTTCTCCCTCCAATCCCAGGCCAGGAGGGGAAAACTCAGCAGGATCACTCCCAAAATTTAGGACACGAGAAACCTCAGAAAAAGGTCTGTTAAGAAACTGAGGAGGAGAAAATGGAGTTTGTTAGTAACATTTCTTGTCCTGGGCACACGAGTATTCGGGTCTGCAAGTTGCATGAGAAGCGCCCACGCGCAACGCGAAGAATCTCATTCCAGGCTTCCAAACAAGTAGGCGGGCAAGATTATATTGTTGACGGTCTAGATTTTTCCAAGGGAGCAGATCGACGATTGGCGGGAAATCACGGCTAGCGGAGGTGCAACAAGATTAGCGCATTAGATAGCGCCCATTGGGTATGCAGGAGAGGATGGCAACCGTCCATCCAAAGGACACGTGGCGTGAGATCTAGTCGCATTGGTGTTTCAACATTCGGGAGTTCAAAGGGTGAGATTTTCATGTCATTCTGCATCTCAAAACCCTGAACCCTGAAAGTGCCAAAAGCACTCAAAGTCGGGCCTATAGTATCGAGAAACAGTCTCAGACATCCATCCAAAGGGGACACCTAGCACGCATGATTAGGCTCTTTGTCGTTTCGTCCATCACGATTTTGAAATGCAAGGAGCAGATCCCTCATATCCCCAATGTGCGAAGTGACGAAAGCATCCAGGACCCAGGCCCACAACATCGTCGGGTGAGTTTAGGACCGTCAGATTTGAGAAGGACGCATGGCGCCCAATTGATCCATCTTGGTGTTTCACCTATCGCGAATATGATAAGTAGGGATCAACCCCTTCCTATTCGCGAACACCGAAAGGGCATGCGGAAATAAATGTAGGGTCATAGCCTGTGGTCACTTGGGAAATAGGAAGAGCTTTGAAAAGGGGGCCAAAGGTGTCAGGTCTAGTTGCCGAAAGGTTCATCGTATCTCCAGGTTCCATTTGATTCAACCTCAAGCCTAGTTTTCTCTTGAAGTAATTGAAGGTGAGAAGGGGTGGTTGAAACCTCTCCTCATGCATTAAGTATAGGGTATGGAGAGTCTAGCAAGCGGTCTGCTCGAGAGGATCCTGTGTACCATTTCTTCCAAAAAATCCATGCCGAGTCTTCAACCAGTCGGAGGAGGTCTGCACATGCTAGCTCGGCTCTTAATGGCTCAACTACTTCCCTTGTAGGAGCCATGCACAGTTAAGGTGGCATCTGACAAAGAATAACTGTCCGAATTTGGCCAAGGGGACACCAAGTCTTGGGTGCACGATCGACCAGAGTCTGCATGCACAGACTGTCAGAATACATGCAGACGCAATGTTTTTAATGCAACGTCTTGTTTTTGCTGCTGTGGTTGTTTTTGAGTATATGTAGGTGTTTTCGCCATTTTGGTAAGGGATCGATGGTTGAGCTAGGCTCTCGATTGTAAAGTTTTGATGCAGTGTTGGTCACTCTGGTTAATGTATAAGGCATTGGAGACTTCTTACTTTATGGATGTTAGCCTCTTTTTCCATCTCTTTGTCCACTATGTTAGAACAACTCAGAATTGGAGGATCCAGTCGAGTTGTGCTATTGTAGGATGATGTAGGTTGGATCACTGCAACGGTCGCAACATTTCTAATCAGTTCTTGTGTTTTCTCAGCGCTAGAATGGCTTGGAATTTGAGGATCCAGTCGAGTCACCCCTCAGCTCCTTGAAACTATGGACCAAGAGTATCTTGGCTTCTGAGTTTTTCCTTCCTCAAGCTTCCAAAGGCCTATTTCCTGAGGAAGTCTTGCTCACCCTTCTCACAAGTCTTCCATCTACCACCCTTTAAGCAACCTACTGACGGAAGTTGGATCAAGACCTCCCTTGCTTTCTACATGCCAGACCCTGGTTCCTGTGTCAATGCTGCTTTCCTGGGTCTCTTTCCATTTGACCACCCCCATTCATTAAATCGTGACATAAAAACTGATGGGCGTCGGGCTCTGCTCCTGCAAGCAATCCAAGAGTGACTTCCATCGCCAACATTTCTAGCGCCGTTGCCGACGACGAAGTTGAAGATTTTCCCTGGGTAGAATGACATTGAGCCTTTAATTATGAAGGTGCATCAGACATGAGAGCCCTTCAAGATTGCTACTATGCACCTAGCGAATCCACTGTGGTGACTCCATTTTTTCCACTTCACTATTCAGCTATGGCTACTGTTGGCACACCTGAAAAAAGACCCAGAGGAGCTTTCTTGAGAAGGTTTCAGCAGCTACTTTCTCAGCTTGAGAAGCTTTCTGGGATTAAAAAAATGTTAGGATCTGGCCTTTGATGGTGAACAAGGACCAGACACATTCGAAGCTGTGCATCTTTCACCTGGCGACTCCATGATTCAAGGATCGATTGGCGACTCCACTGGTTCGATATGGAGAAAATCCTTGCTCGCAGGTTTTCTCCTTTTAATTTTTCTGCTATTCCTGGTTTTCCTAATGTTTCCCCCTCTCTGAATGAATGGGGCGATTATTTTCCCATATTTGGAAAATGTGAAGAGGACAACCCTACTCAGCACCTCAATGAGTTTCATGAACTCATGCGTCAATGGGAGATACATCATGAGGATGTATTACTTAAGATGTTCATGTTCTCGTTAACAGGGGATGCACGTAAATGGTATCATTTTTTACCCCCTGCTAGCATTTCTTCACTCTCAGAGTTTCATGCAACTTTCATCACCTATTTTCAGGAGTTTTATCCCTCCGAGTTAATTCGTCATAACTATGGTGAGGGATACCACAACTCTGTACAAAATGAAGCTATTTCTGACATAGGCTGTGAGGATAATCCTGACGACCTGGATCAGAAATCATTCCTTTCTCCTCCCCATTCGTCTGCATCAGAGGAGTTTTATGGAAGTGATGAAGATCCCAAGGAGGAATAAGACACCCTGAGTGAGCTGAGGGAACAGGTGAAGTATCTCTCTGTTCAATTAGAAAGGTTGAAATCTTAAGACTGTGCAGAAGATTTTCCAGCCTGGGAGGAAGAAGATGACCTGAGTGAACTAGTGGAGTAGGCGATATTCCCCACTCCCCAATGTGAAAAATTGCAATCTGAAGACAATGAAGAGGATTTTCCAGTCTTTGAGGCAGATGATCTAAGTATCTCTTTTGAAGAGATTATTGAATATTTCTTGGATGCGTTAGCATCTTCCCCCGATGAGCCTGCTGTCTCAGATTTAAATGAAGAAGACATTGTGGAAGAGGATTTCTCTTTCTTCCTTCATGATATTTCCCATGATGTATTTACATTTGGGATTGAAGAAAAGGATCAGGAGACCTTTCCCATTTCACAAGATGGGGGAGTGAACGGAAAAGAGGAGGAACCAGAGGAACGACTGAGCGCACATTTCTTTTTCTATCCAGATCCAGTCAGCGAGCAACCACCACCTGAGATTAGTGAGCCTACGATAGTTGTCCACTCACCTATGCTTGTCATAGATATTCAACCACATGAGAACAATTGTGTAGCAGAGGAGGCTTCTTGTCGCCAATTTCCCAAAATTTGCCACTCATTCTATGATCCTATCAGCAAGTACATGGAGTGGAATTTCCCCTATGCCTTAGAGCCGCCCTATTTCATCTCAACTCCAGCCTGTAAGGAGGAGTTGAAGATTGTAACTTTTCTACTATCACGGTTACACCATCTGTTGATGATCATTGATAGAAGGAAGGAGCTTCTATCCAGGAAGCTGCTTGAATGGCTATGGTGGAAATCAACTTTCACCTAGCCCCATGTAAAGTGTTTTATTAGTTTAAGATTGTATATAAATAAGCTCCTTTGAGCATGTATCTTTATTTTGTTGCTTTTATTTTTCAGCTTGTACTTTCAGCAGTGGGATGTTTTGAACCTGACTCCATAGCCCAAGAAAAAGGCATTGAAACTGCAAAATGAGTACTTAGAGCATCATAGGGACGAATCTATCCCCCATGGAGCCTAATGTTAGTAAAATTTCTTGTCCTGGGCACAAGAGTATTCAGGTCTGCAAGTCGCATGAGAAGCACTCGAGCGCAACACGAAGAATCTCATTTCAGGCTTCCAAACAAATAGGTGGGCAAGATTATATTGCTAACGGTCTAGATTTATCCAAGGGAGCAGATCGACGGTTGGCGGGAAATCAGGGATAGCAGAGGCACACCGAGATTAGCGCATTGGATAGTGCCCATTGGGTATGTAGGAGAGGATGGAAGTCGTCCATCCAAAGGACGCGTGGTGCGAGATCTAGTCGCGTCGGTGTTTCGACATTCGGTAGTTTGAAGGGTGAGAGTTTCATGTCATTCTACATCTCGAAACCCCGAATCTCAAAAGCACCGAAAGCGCTCAAAGTCGGGCCCGTAGTATCGAGAAACAGTCTCAGCCATCCATCCAAAGGGGACACCTGGCGCACACGATTAGGCTCTTCGCCATTTCGACCATCACGATTTCGAAATGCAAGGAGCATCTCCCTCATATCCCCGATGCATGAAGTGACGAAAGCATCCGAGACCTAGGCCCACAACATCGTTGGGTGAGTTTAGGACCGTCATATTTGAGAAGGATGCGTGGTGCCCAATTGAACCATCTCGGTGTTTCTCCCATCGCGACTATGATAAGAAGGGATCATCCCCTTCCTATTTGTGAATGCCGAAAGCACCTGCGGAAATAAACGTAGGGTCATAGCCCGTGGTCACTTGGGAAATAGGAAGAGATTTGCAAAGGGGGCCAAAGGCGTCGGGTCTAGTCTCCAAAAGGTTCATCGTGTCTCCGGGTTCCATTTGATTCGACCTCAAGCCTGGTTTTCGCTTGAAGTAATTGAAAGTGAGAAGGGGTGGTTGAAACCTCTCCTCATGCATTAAGTATAGGGTATGGAGAGTCTAGAAAGTGGTCTGCTCGAGAGGGTCCTGTGTACCATTTCTTCCAAAAAATCCATGCGGAGTCCTTGACCAGCCGGAGGAGGTCTACACATGCTAGCTCATCTCTTAATGGCTCAACTACTTCCCTTGTAGGAGCCATGCACAGTTAAGGTGGCATCTGACAAAGAATAGCCATCTGAATTTGGCCGAGGGGACACCAAGTCTTGGGTGCACGATCGGCCAGAGTCTGCATGCGCAGACTGTCAGAATACATGCAGACACAATGTTTTTAATGCAACGTCTTGTTTTTTCTACTGTGGTTGTTTTTGAGTATATGTAGGCATTTTCGCCATTTTGGTAAGGGATCGATGGTTGATCTAGGCTCCCGATTGTAAAGTTTTGATGTAGGGATGGTCACTCTGGTTAATGTATAAGACATTGGAGACTTCTTACTTTATGGATGTCAACCTCTTTTTCCATCTCTTTTTCTACTGTGTTAGAACAACTCGGAATTGGAGGATCCAGTCGAGTTGCGCTGTTGTAGGATGACGTAGGTTGGATCACTGCAACAGTTGCAGTGTTTCTAATCAGTTCTTGTATTTTCTCAGCATTGGAATGGCTTGGAATTGGAGGATCTAGTCGAGTCACCCCTCGGCTCCTTGAAACTCTGGACCAAGAGGATCTTGGCTTCCGAGTTTTTCCTTCCTCAAGCTTCCGAAGGCCTGTTGCCTGAGGAAGTCTTGCTCACCCTTCTCACAAGACTTCCATCTACCACCCTTTAAGAAACCTACTAACGAAAGTTGGATCAAGACCTCCCTTGCTTTCTACATACCAGACACTAGTTCCTGTGTCAATGCTACTTTCCTGGGTCTCTTTCCATTTGACCACCCCCATTCATTAAATCGTGACATAAAAACTGATGGGCGTCAGGTTCTGCTCCTGCAAGAAATCCAAGAGTGACTTCCATCACCAACAGAGTTCCTACAGAAGGAAATGGTAGATTACCTGGTTCGGCGAAGGAAGTTCCTTCTTCAGAGGAATTTCCCTTTCTGAGAACCACCTCCAAATTAGTTTTAGGTGTAGATAGAGGTAGTTGTGGATGGGAAAGCGTGTGCCTACCTCTGAAAGCCATGATTATCACGGTAGGTTCGCCACAGTGGATTCTTCACAATGGAGTCACCAGGTGCATAGTATCAATCTTCAAAGGCTCTGATACCTGATGCACCTTTAGAATCAGAGGCTCAATGTCATTCAATCCTAGGGAAAATCTTCAACTTCGTCCCCAGCAAGGATGCCAGAAATGTTAGCGTTAGAAGTCACTCCTGGATTTCTTGCAGGATCAGAGCCCAACACCCATCAGTGTTATGTCACGATAGTTGTTAATGGGTGATCAAATGGGTAGAGGCTCGAGAAGATATCACTCTAACTCAGGGACTGGGTCTGGCATGTAAGGAACAAAGGAGGTCTTGATCTAACTTCAGTCAGTGGGTTGATTTAAAAATGAGTAGGTTGAAGAATTGGTGAGAGGAGTGGAGAAACTACCTCAGGCAACAAACCTTTCCATAGTTTGTAGAAGAAAAACTCTGAATGCAAGATCCTCTTGGTTCAGGGCTTCAAGAAACTGAAAGGGGACTTGACTGGATCCTCCAATTCCAAGTCATTCAGTGCTAAGAAAAACACAGAGACTGATTAGAAACAATGCAACTATTATAGTGATCCAACCTACATCATCCTATAACAGTCACAACTCGACTGGATCCTCCAATTCCAAGTTGCTCTAATACAGTGTAAACAAAGACGTGAAAGAAACTGACATTCATAAGGCAATAAGTCTCAAAATTCCACGCATAACCAGGAATAACAGTGCTTCATTAAAGCTTTACAACCGAGAGCCTTTCTCAACGATTGATGATTACAAAATACAAAGAATGATTCTATATACTCAGAAAAATTCGCCTAACAGAGGCGTGCTCAGTCATCCAAGGCTTGGTGTCCCTTCAACCAAATTCAGAAGGATATTCTTCGTCAGACGCCACCTTAGCTATGCATGGCTCCTGCAATGGGAGTAGCTGAGCCATTAAGTGCCGAGATAGCGTGTGCAGACCTCTCTGGCTAGTCGAGGACTCGACATGGCTTCTTTGGAAAAAAATGGTCCATAGGACCCTCTCGGGCAGACAACTTGCCAGACCCTCCATACCTTACACTTAATGAATGAGGAGAGGTTTCAACCACCCCTTCTCACCTTCATTTACTCCAAGAGAAAACCAGGATTGAGGTCGAATCAGATGGCACTTGGAGATCGCGATGATCCCTTCTGTGAACAAACTCGATGCCTTTGGCCCCTCTTGCACAACTCTTTTTATTTCCCAAGTGACCACGGGCTGTGACCCTGCGTTTATTCTCAAAGGCACTTTCGGCATTCGTGAATAGGAAGGAGCTGATCCTTTCTTACCACAATCGCGATGAGAGAAACGTCGAGATGGCTTAATTGGGCACCACACGTCCCTCTCAGATATGATGGTCCTGAACTCACTCGGTGATGCTGTGGGCCTGGGTCCCGGACGCTCTTGTCACTTTGCGCCTCGGGGATATGAAGGAGCTACTCCTTGCACTTCGAAGTCGCGATGGGCGAAAAGGTGAGGAGCCTAATCATGCACCAGGTGTCCCCTTTGGATGGACGGTTGAGACTTCTTCATGATACTGCGGGCCCGACTTTGGGTGCTTTCGACGATTCGGGGTTCGGGGTTTCAAGATGTAGAATGACATAGAACCCTCACCCTTCGAACTCCCGAATGCTAAAATGCCGACGTGACCAGATCTCGCGCCACATGTCCTTTGGATGGATGGCTTCTATCCTTTCCTACATGCAATATGGGCGCTATCCATCACGCTAATCCCAACGCAACCTTGCTAACCACGATTTCCTGCTTACTGTCGATCTGCTCTTATGCATGAATCCAGACTGTCGACAATATAATATCACCCTCTTACTTGCTTGGAAGCCTAAAACGAGATTTTTCCATGCTGCTCTTGAGTGCTTCTCATGCAACTTGCAGACTTGAATACTCTTGTGCCCAGGACAAGAAATGTTACTAATAGAAGCCATTGGAGCAGTCTATTTGGCATTTTGAGCATTGTAAAGCACATTTTTAAGAACTTTGAGCAAGTAATATAAATGATCCATTGGAAGCTGGGCCAAGAGATGTATCCCAAGAGAGGGGTGAACTCCTTTATCATTTGCTGTGTTATGTGTTTTATGTTCATTGATTATGCTGTTGTTTATATGCATCTTGAATGAGTAAATCCTATTAAAAATTGTGTTGCAAAGATGATCCATTTGCATTTTAACACATAAATTTTACTTGCAAATATTTTCAATATTACAAGTCTTCTTCATTTTTAGATCAAGTTGGTATCAGAACATAGGTTTTTGAAGACTTGATTATTTGGAAGTGTTTTGTTTTCTGATGCTCACAAGGTTGAAACTCACAAGAGGAGAAGGTCAACTTGTAGAGCCAAGTTCTCATCCTTCAAGGAGGAAGCATATACCATCACTGCAAGTTTCAAGGAGGCATTCACCAAGTATGGCTCATGAAGAGAGTCATGAACATGTTCCTGTAGAATATGAAGATCTCAGAAAGGCTGTCATGGAAATGAGAGAGATGATGAAGATCTTTATAGAAAGGAATGCAAGGTTGCAAGGTGAAGGATTCAACCCTACAAAGCACAAGGGAGACAGTGGTGATACAACTCCAAATGGAAATGGAGGGAATGGTGCTTCTCCACCACCCTCTCCTCCATCTTCTTCTTCTTCTTCTTCTTCTACCAATTCAAGACCTCTTCCGAATTCTCCAAAGGGACATGGTAAAAC